>RDPX01000015.1:1592771-1641584 GCA_003991215.1 Morbakka virulenta
GTATTTTTTCTTCAGCAGCGAGAGCACATGCGTTTTCAAAGTTTTGGTATGAGGAGTTCACATCAGTATCATTGCTTTCGTCTTGTAGTTGTTGGTATCTGTTGGACAGTTTGATTTTGAACTGGTTGGAAATAGTTTGGTTTTTCAGGGATGTCCAATCGTATCGAGGCCTTTTTAGAGATTTCAGGTTGTTTGCTCTTAGGCTGAGTCTGATTTTAGCTAAAACAGGTCTATGATCTGAGCTGACGGTCGAAAATGTGGAGAAGGGCTCGCAGTTCAAGGAACAATTCTTCCATTTTCTTTTTATCAAGATGAAGTCTATATGAGCTTTTTCACCATTCGGGTATGTAAAAGTCCATTTCTTACCATTACTCTTTTGGTAGATCATGTTAAGGCAGACCATCATATTTTCTGTAAGGAAGTCGCTGAGCCATTTCATGTAACATATATTTCACTGTTATTCTTGGAATGTAATATTTCGTTAAAGTATTCGTGTTAAATTTTTACAGATAAGAGATCATTTTCATCTCCAGTTATTTTTTACTTTTAAGGTAGCTCCATGGAAAGAATGAGAAGAAAAGTTAAACTGATTTTGGAATAACAGACAAGATTTTTTCCCCAAGTTTATTAGAAACAAGAAGGGAATTTTGAAGGCCTATGGCATCAGCATATGTTTAGAGGTTTATTTCTCTGAATCCGTTTCACAATAAAGTAAACCTAATAGGCCAGAAGAAAAGAAAAAAAAAAGATCGTAGTGAGTGAAAGGTACAGCGTTGTAGAAATTTGTTCAAGCTTGTGGTATTTATTTAAACTGGTGATCTTATTAGGCCAATTAGGGTCAATTTCTGCTTTCCAAAAATTCAAACATAGACTACTTATCTATTCATTTTGTTGTTGACCAAAAGAAAAGTTATGACAAAATTACTTGTGGTGAGAAACCTGCAAGGACGTGGGGCTGTTATCCCGCATGATATTTAAAGAAAAGAAGCAATCCAAGCTTTAAATTTGCACTAAAAAACTTGGTGAGTAGCGAAGGGTGGAAGTTGCTTTCCTACTCTGGCAAATAAGTCTGTAGGAAAAAAACGAAGATCCATATTCATGGGTTGACACAAATTGTTCAATCGAGTGGATTAATACAAGGACATCCTAAGTCAAAGATCTCGAACAATTTGCTTTATTTGCTGAAAATTCAACAATAAGTAGAGTTTGAATTCTCTGTTGCCGGATGCAAAGAAACAGCCGACTTTGGGTGTGAAAATGTCATTAAATTTTGAACCAAGTTGTAGGCTGTCAAGATAAACTAGAATTTATTAACTGCAATTTGAAAACCCAGAGTGATATGAATCTGTTATTTTGCTAAGTTTAAGGTTCATCATCGATTCAGAGATAAATATTTTTATTTTACTGCATTTGAAATTTCTTTGGAGAAATTCTGTAGGTGTTGATATTACCAACTGATGACAAATTGCGTTAGTGAAAATTCTGGCTTCATGATGATAACAAATGATTTCGAGAATTAAAAAAAATACCAAAAGGGCATTTTTTTCCATGTCACCACCACTTTATCTCCACCATAAATAAAAGATGAGCTTGATCAAATCTCCTTCATGATTTGACAGGAAAAAAATGAAAACCAGAGAGAAAAATTCCAAGTGGACCATCGCGATTAAGAGAATAATGGAGTATAGTATAGTGGCGAGGATACACTTTGTGGCAGGCAGGTAAAAACCTCCTTTAATTGATTTGTAGAAAACGTTAAATATTATAACAAATCTTTGTCGAAATAGAGCTTTGTACCCTCTCGGTTTTGAATCTTACCATAGAATCAGTATATAAGATGGAGTTGAGCTGATGGCGTAAGAGAAGCCATAGACATTTGCCTTTTGCCTTCCATTGTTTCGCTTTGAGGAGTTTAGGGATGATATCTTTAAGTATTTAGAATACAGATATGTTTAACATGCGTTAGAGGAGCCGTGACTTAATGGTTAGTCCAACTGCACAGTAACCAAGTTCCGGGATTCCACGAGCTGGCGAGGAGAATTTGGAACTTTACGAAGAAAAAAGCCATTGGTTGGCGTCAGGAAGGGCATACGGCCAAGTAATTCCTAACTGCCAAATCAAAGTCCCTCTGAAGGTCACCGTCTGAGCCCCAATTGCTGGGGGAAAATGACGTTAAAACTAAAAAAGAAAACATTAAAAAATAAAAATATGTTTAACAAGCTTTCTTGTCTTCTTAGTGTTATTTAAATATTACAGAAAAATCATTTTTTAAATGAGTTTGAAATGCCTTTAAGTTTAAATTCTTTTTAAGACAGCTTTTCATTTTATGCTAAATGAAATAATGGATATTTCTTATATAACAATCTCTAAAAATAATCTGTTGATCATATTTGTATGGAAATATTTGCTTGTCTAAAGAGAGTCTAAATAAATACGTTGTCAGTTCCAGACTTTAACTAACCACTGTCTCTTTCGAGGAATGCTGAAAAGGTTGAAATAGCCTGATAGCTGATGAAAGTACGTAATGGTTAGAGTTTACATAACATGCAGAGCCAAAGGATTCCATACTTTTCAATAATTCCATCACAAAGTCTTTAAGCACACACATACAAATAAACAGACACACATATATATGTAGGTAAAATAAAATTGGTTTGTACCAGGTAGCTTCACATGTGGATAATTGCTACAGGAAAGTGCTTTTTTTCCTCACTCGCTCCTCCCAATTGTTGTCTCCCATGTAAAAAGTAGAAATTATTATATTTTCTTCATCTTTTAAAAGTGACCAAATATTAAGATTTTGACCCTTATGAGGTTGGCTTTCATTTTCTTTAATTTCTTGTAAAAACTTGTGAATTTTTACCTCTTTTTATGTTTTGTATCTTTAGTATCACTTATTATTTTGTGTTGCAGTTAAAGAAAAGTCAGGGAGAGCCATTCTCCTTTGCTTCTAATTTCAGTTTGCGGTTTGCTGGTCTGAAGCAAATTTTTTGATTTTTTGATTCACGTACCGACGCACAAAATATATTTTCTTAGCTTTGTTATCAACATTTTCATAGTTTTTAACCCAGTTGTTTTCTGCTTTAGTACATATTGAGCTTTTACATCAATTTCTAAATGCGAATAAATTACTTTATAATCGCTTATTTACAATGGCTAAAATGTCTTTAACAATACAATATCCATAGTAGTTAAAATGTTACGGAAAAAAAATTAGAACTACTTCACTAAAACATGATTTTCTGTATAGATCGTCTGAATAGAAAATATTCAAATATTACTAATTCAGTTTTCACTATCAATAAAAATATTTTAATTGTTATAAATAGGGGAAATGTATTTAGTTATTAAAGCTTTTAGCAACCCATTGTTCATTAATTGTGGCTGATCTGCTTAATTTAAGCACTTCAAATTAAAACATTAAGGCTTACTCGAGTTTCCAGGCCAATAGAAAGGCCCTTAACATGAAAACACCAAGGAATTAAGGAGCCCTAAATCACTTGATAGTATACAGCAACACCAACGATTTTAATTTCTTCAACAACATCAAACTTAAGAGACTTTTATTGCCAAAGGAAGCAAGTTTCTAAGAACAAAAAAATATTTAAAAGTTCTTTCAGAAGCACCCTAAAAAGCAAATGTTCTTGGTGATAAAAGAAATAAACGTTATTGTGAATTATAAATGAAAAAGCCTTCCATTTCTGATTTCATTCAATCTGCATGTTTTAGTAATTCAAAACAACTTTACTTTAGAGTAAATCAATGCAAATGAATGTAAAAGATGTGAAGCTGTTTCTTGTTGGTAATTAGAAACACACTTACCAAACAAGCACTTTTATGCTAACATTACTACGAGCAGGCCTTGAATTAAAATCTTTCTAAGTAGAGAGTTCCAAAGTTTGAACAGAGTGGTTATCTTAAATCCCTTGATATGTACGCGCCGTTAAACAGAGTGAAACTTAAATTTTTACATTAATGAATCAATCAATGAATCAATCAATGAATCAATCCATGAATCAATCAATGAATCAATCCATGAATCAATCAATGAATCAATCCATGAATCAATCCATGAATCAATCAATGTGTCAATCCATGAATCAATCCATGAATCAATCCATGAACCAGGCAATTAATCAATCAATGAATCAATCAATGAATCAATCAATAAATCAATCCATGAATCAAGCAATGAATCAATCAATGAATCAATCTATGAATCAATCAATGAATCAATCCATGAATCAATCCATGAATCAATCAATGAATCAATCCATGAATCAATCCATGAATCAATCCATGAATCAATCAATGAATCAATCCATGAATCAATCAATGAACCAATCCATGAATCAATCAATGAATCAATCAATGAATCAATCCATGAATCAATCCATGAATCAATCAATGAATCAATCAATGAATCAATCAATGAATCAATCAATGAATCAATCAATGAATCAATCCATGGATCAATCCATGAATCAATCCATGAATCAATCCATGAATCAGGCAATGAATCAATTAATCAATTGATTTATCAATCAGGCGTCATGCAAATCCGTAGACATTTATGTCGAGCCCTGCAGCCGGCAAATCCGACCATGTTTGCAGCAGTCCAAAATTCCAGCAATATTGTTTAGATGTTCTAAATGATCTTAGGATCTCCACTCCGTTTTTTTCCCATCTTTCTCCCCAGTGGTAAATAAAAATTCCATTCCGTTTTGTTTTTATCACCTGGGTGAGGAAAGATGAATGTCTGCCAATACTTTATCCTGCTTTTATTCAGCCTTCTTTTGTGACTCCAACAATACTGATCTATTGATACTCACAGTAGTCTGTGTATCTTCCTTGTGCACCATGTTTTTATTTCATAAATACTGCTTTTAATCTCCTTGCTTTTGGCCCAGATGGACCAACAAATCCTTACAGGACAACGTGTAATATCAAGACCCCTTCCCTAGGTCAAAATATCAAGATTTTATTGACAAGGGTACTTCTTGTCCTCTAAAACTTTTGCTTGTTGGTTGGACGGGGGTTTTTTTAGTTCCTTTTTCCATCGACGTTTATGTAGGCAGCACGGTACTCGAGCTTCTTTGATTGTTTCAGCTTCTGACAATTAAGTTCAAGCTTGAGCAAGGAAATATTCGATATACTTTTACATACTTGACAGTAATTGTACGCCCTGTTTTATTCCTGTTTAATATACTCAATTGGTATGCTTTGACTGTGGGATATATTGAACTGTTGTATGGTATTGATACTATTGTTTGTCAATTTAGTCCACTTTAATAAACCTACATACTACCATGATGCAATTGTACAACTTTTGGTTGCATTTTCTAGTGGAAATTGTTAAAAAATCATTTTTCTTTCTTTCTTTTTTTCCCTTTTCTTAATCTAGTTCCAGGTTTTATATACATATATGTATATAAAACCTGTGTTTTATATGTATTTTTATTATTTTACTCATAGGACGCATTAGTAAAACAGTTTTTTATAAACTGAAATGCCTATCCTTTATTCGTAATAATAATAATAATAATAATAATAATAAACAAATAATAATAATAATAATAATAATAAAACAAATAATAATAATAATAATAATAATAATGAAACACTTCACTTTGAAGACACCGCATATACTGACCTTCAAATAATATCCCCACACATTAGTATTCTTCCTGTTCTCTGTCAAACACTTTCGTTATCTCTCTATGATTCTTNATTCGTAATAATAATAATAATAATAATAATAATAATAATAATAAAACAAATAATAATAATAATAATAATAATAATAATAAAACAAATAATAATAATAATAATAATAATAATAAAACAAATAATAATAATAATAATAATAATAAAACAAATAATAATAATAATAATAATAATAATAATAATAATAATAATGAAACACTTCACTTTGAAGACACCGCATATACTGACCTTCAAATAATATCCCCACACATTAGTATTCTTCCTGTTCTCTGTCAAACACTTTCGTTATCTCTCTATGATTCTTCTTCTGATTTTCTATTATCATTCACTCTTCTGTCTGTCTCTTTAGGTATTTCGATCCTTTTCACTTACACTTCAATGCTAATGTTACTGCGTTTCCTTCACATCTCTTTTTACCTATGACAAACTTGTAAGTGGTACTTATTCTGATTCATGTAAAAATAGATCTACCTAACATCAGAACTCAAGAGAAAATCCAAAGCTATAATTTGAGGGTATACACAAGCTGTAAAATTAAATAGCTAAGTCTCCATTTCTATGGAACGTGTGTAGTATTATAATTTTATTGAAAGATTACCAGGAAGACAGATACAAAAATTGATGCTTCAAAGCTACAAAATGCAAACGGATAATAATATTACTATTTTCCGGTAATGATAAAATTGTCCAAGTCTCAATAGAGAGAAAAAACAAGCCAAATATTCAAAGGAGCATGAGTATAAACTGCCTTACAAGTAAAAGCTTCTTTCTTTCAATAATATCAGTGTAACGGACCCAAACAGCTTAAGATCGCTGGTTATTTATTTGTAAATAGTCAATCAATGAACCGTCTTTCAGCTCCTATGTTCTCACAGTATACAGTAACAACTTCAAATTAACAGTATCTACGGAAAAGCTTTGGAGATTATTTATTAAGCTTGGGCCTCAATACAAAGAGGTTATAGGAAAAATGTGTTTGGAAAACAATACTTCAAATTTTTGAAAAAAATTACTACATTTGATTGAAAAATGCATTTCTTATTGCATATTATAGAGACTTACAGAATTGATCAAATGAAAAATAGCTTACTGGTAGTGCATTTGTTTTGGTTGCTTAAATTGCTTTGAAAATGTAAAAGGATACTATTCTATTCGTTTTATTAGGCCCTTGTCTTATTATTTAGCGTTTTGGGGTAAAGTTTTTTTCATACTTCTTCTTGTTTTGATAGTGACATTGTAAGGGAAAATAGACAATCCAGAGAGGAGAGTGTATTAATCAATACCAAGATACTTACTCGTACTTACTCCAGGTTTAACGTCCTTCTTCCCCATGTATGAGGCTTGGACCTAAAATATAAACCTAAGATATAAACCCTAAAGGCTACTGAAAAGATTGCATACCGGTAGCTAATTGAAGAAAACACCAGGCCATAATAATGCCTCGGTTAGATTGAAAGAAAAGTCGTTACTGAATCTGTGGTGACTTTCATTGCTATACGAGGCTAAATGTAAGGTATAAGGAATTCTAGGTAAAATACCTTGTGGTACGGGTGAAAAAGCTAACATTGATTTGGCTGAAAAGATCATATATATGATTAAGAATAACACTTTTAGAGAAACGTCAAGGTGGGAAAGCTGCAGAAAACAAAGCAGCAAAGGAGACCACACTGGTTGTTTATGTATTGAGAAGAGAAAGAAATAAAATAAATAACGAAAGAAGGGAAGATCAGGAAACAGAAAAGAGGTTAAAGAAATAACCATATAAAGACATGAATGACATCCTTTTTTTCCAAGAAAAGTTAGATTGTGCAAAGTTTGCAGCGACAGAGGCAGGAAAATGTGATTACATTGCCGTTAGTGTCTGAAAGAAAAGAAAGGCAAAGTATCTCTTTGGTTAGACAGATCCCTTTTGAAATGTCGAAAGTCAAAAGTCAATTTCTACACGCAAACTCTGAAAACTCACTTACACCACCAATTATTGATAAAAGGAAACCAGAAACTGGTATTATTAAGCCACTAAACTGTATAACAGTGACGTTTAAAATATTCTGTAATATTAAGAAGTGACCTTCGAATGAAAGACTACAATCATTTTAACATAATGTTCAAAACTATTATTATGTTATAAAAAGTGAACATATTTAATTAAAGCTGTCTTATTCCCAGTATACTTAACTCTTTTCCCCAGGGAATTTAGAAGTTTTTCCTTTTGCACAGAAAAGGAAATCAGTTTAGTACCCCGAGCCTTTTGAAAAGTTTAGACAAGTCTCATACTGGAGCAATTGTAGTATTTAATATTTACAGAGCTCCTATGAAAATAGCAATGTAATTAGTATTAGAATTTGTTTTCGTGATAGCAGACGTAGTTGTAATAGTAGGGTATCGCTTTAGAGATCTAAGTCAGAAGACGGAACAGCATGTAACCGTGTGACGCAAACCAAATGTCAGTAAACAGTAAAATATTCATTCTCTAAAAGTTTAGAAAAAAATACAAACTTGATGTGCGACGAAACAATTTTTACTTTGGGCTTATAGCTGTATAATACACTTTATGCCTTCAACTTCGCAGGATTCCGGCTTCTAAGCATTTCTATAACAACGGCTTATGTTGTAAGGAAAGAAAGAGGCTTATAACTCGTAAAGAGATTGAGGATATTGGATTGTCGGAAAACACTCCACAGATGAAAATTATTTTTCAACAGAAAAAAATTGATTATGTACTACAAGTTTTATAAACAAAAATAATTAAACCCAAAACATGCTCTCCAAAATCGGAAATGTTTTAGTTATTTAGGGCAAATAAAAGAAGAAAAAAATCAAATTGGATTTACACCATGTTTAATAAGAGACTTCTTAGATCTTGAAAGTAATTTAATGTGTAGTACCAGTACCTCTGTAAAGATAACACGAGATCGATAAAATGAAATGCGTCAATTCAAATTTAGGCCCAAATAAAAGAAAACTCATCTAGTTAAATGCCTTAATGTTTAAAAGATTAATGTTATAATAAAACTGCAACCATACATACTAAAACTAAAACTAAAACTAAAACTAAAACTAAAACTAAAACTAAAACTAAAACTAAAACTAAAACTAAAACTAAAACTAAAACTAAAACTAAAACTAAAACTAAAACTAAAACTAAAACTAAAACTAAAACTAAAACTAAAACTAAAACTAAAACTAAAACTAAAACTAAAACTAAAACTAAAACTAAAACTAAAACTAAAACTCGGTAACGGATTTTGTTACCGATTTTTTCTTGAAAAATAAAAGTTCATTTGATTGACAAACCAGTACCTATTTCCAGTCTTTTATTTACTCTTATTTAGAAAATAGCTTTAGTTTAAAAAATTTGGTTACTCTTCCTCTGGTTGTGTTAGCAGAGCAAATAGGTGGATCCTGAAATAATAACTAATGTTTACGTTTACGTCTGCATTCGTTGTTTGAAATTCAACATCTGTGTCATTTTGCATAACTTTTCAAAAATTGACTCAGGCAAACATTTTTTTCTTGTCTGTCACCATACTGCCTCATAATCGCCTAAATTTTTCACTTTAAATTCAACAGCTCATGAAACGTCTTACACAAAGAAGTAGGATACCAAATAATTATAAATATTAATTATTTATTAAATAGCATTTTTGTAATTATTGTAGATTTCTGTAGTCCTAATCATTTATTTTTGTTTCAAAGGTCATCCAAGTTTGAAATAGTGCTCTGCTGTTGGTATTTCTAATGAGCATTTCATACAAAATAGAATTTCGACCTGGGCTTTTAATTTGAAATACAGGCTTAGCCATAAAACTTTCATTTCCTCTGTCTTTATCTAGCCTGGACTACTTTAAAGAGGCTCAGATCCGAAACGAATATTTTGGTAACTGTGTGCAAAATCTTGTATTTTGTTTATTTTGTTTACTATCGTCGAAAACGTTTCTTTTTGTTATTTCAACCCAGATCCCATTTTTTGCTAATCAACGTAGCCTAAGTTTAAGGGAAATCGATTGATCTCCAATGAATAAATTTCTAGCACCCAAAAAATATACAAGCAGCTGATTTATTTATTTCGTCCTACGGGAGATCAGCTGACTAAAGCTAGTCTATAAAAAGCTAGATAGTTTCTCTTCTCGTTAGTAGCATAAAGCTGTTGTTTAAAAATGGTTTCCCTGTCTATCTTATTACCATAATATTCTCATAAAATAAAAGATGAAGTAGAAGAACTCTAAATTTGGTACTTTAGTTTTCGAGGCTTGCATTTCATTACATTAAATTCTAACAGCATTGCAAAAGTTTAATAGAACCAAACGAAAAATCTTTCAGTTCTCCCCATCAGAGATATTGTACTCAATGTCTTTTAAGCATACTTGATACAAAATGGCAAAGAACAACGTGATATACAGCGACAATGAAACGGTGATTAACTTTTGAATTGACTACTTTAGTTAATTGTGAATAGTTTCATTACCCCCTTGTATAAATTATATAAAAATATAACAAATTTACAAGGTAATTAGCCATTTTTTGTGTCCTGTAAGGTCAAACTAATGACTTAACTTCAATGTACCAAAGAAGTGCAAAGAGGAAATTTATTTCAAGGTAAAATGTTTCATACAGGATTCTCTTTCCTGTAAATACGATCTTATTAATTAGGTTCTTTTGTACCTAAACAAATATGGAGCAATTCTATCTAAATCAGCGTTTAAAAAGAGATGGACACACAAGGACCCAAATATATTTTAACTTTTACATAGACATTATTTTTGACTTTTATAGCTATGAAATATAAGCTCTATAATATAAGAACTTTTGGTGCAACATTTTTAATTCTTCCACCCTACAGAAGGATTCAGTGCACTGGATTGCTTTTTTCCTTCGATTTTTCCCTTATATAATTTTTTTACTTACTCACTATATTAATGTGAAAAAAACAATAGGAAATTGTAACGGCGAAGTGGCATCGGCGTGGAAAGTTGTGCTCTTTTTCTCTACCTCATTTTACGTCAAAATATGGAGTCACTCATGAGAAATCTGCATTTAACCAGACAGAGTAATAAAGGAACGCACATATACACACACAAACCCTAGTTATGATATACATATATTAAACAAGATACACAAACGAGGATGCTATTATGGTATTCCTGATTCAATGAGAATTTTATTGTATAGTCATTAGCAAAATTTAGAGTCAGTAAAAAATCATACTAAAACTTTCTTCAAGCTATAGCTTCTCTTTGTTGAAAAAGCTAAATAAATTGATACGTCAAATTCAAAATACTAAAGGTGATGTATGAGTTTGTTTTAAATATATTTTTTTGATGACAAGAATGCTCATTTGATCTTTTTCTCATTATAGTGTTTTTGCTACAGTTTAAATCCTAAAAAGGTGAGAAATAGTTTCTTCATAATAATGAACGTTACAGAAGGCTATCAAAGGGTATCATAAAGGAGTATTTAAAAATAATGAAATGATAGCATAGGAATTAAAAATAAAAAAATTAACTGCTCTGTATTATTTACTTGCGTTTTTCTTTTTTTTCTTTTTTTTCCAGTTTTTTTAGTTTTTTTAACGCTTTTCTTTTCTTTCTTTTTATATGTGAAATTCTTTTTTTCTTTTTTTTTGGTATGTTGTATGTATATGTTAAACTATCACATCAGATACAGTTGCAGATAGAAAAAACTAGAGAAATGAAAGGATTTAAAGCGGTAGTATTATGGGTATGATATAAACTGAAAAAGCAACTACAAGATTCTAATCGCGGAAGTAATGGACTTACCTATATTTTGCAACTTAATTAGACTAAAATTTAGGAATAGGCTTAAGAACTGAAGAAAAAATGCCCAGAGTAGAAACAGTGGCCCACAGTAAAGAACAGGTTTCAAACTCTTTAACTAGAAACGAATTAAAAAAAAGTTGTATTCTTGATTTTGAAAAGTTGATCAATTTTGTCATGCTACCAAATTGTGACAATAAAAAACTGAATGAAACGTAGAAGTTCTAAATAACAATAATAGATCAACAAGGGGGAAAAAATACATAGTTAGAGAGTGGATACTGAAAACATAAGTATGTCGTGTCATTAGTCAATAACACGTGTAAAAATATCGGTTTGTCTGCTTATTGTCAAACAGTAGACATTAATTTGAATAAATTTATTGACCACAAAGCTTAAGAAACCAATTATTTTTTCATTTCCAGGTAATAATCAGACTAAAGAACTTGAGTAGGAGCCTTTCTAACAAATTTTAGTAATTGCTAAGCTAATGGCAAAGTTAGAGCCAATTCTTATATTTGCCGTAATATAGAGTCTTAATTAAAATGACATTTTTTTATTAATTCTCTTAAGCAAGGGTCTCAAAATTTTTTGGATGGATTAGTTTTGCCGAACGGTTAGGAGCCTCGGCTTAATGGTTAGTGTAATTGCACCCTAACCAAGAGGTTCCGGGTTCGATTCCCCGACCGGGCGACATTAGAACTTTACAAAAGAAAAAAGCCATTGGTTGGCGTCAGGAAGGGCACCAGATAAAAAAATTCCTCATTGCCAAACCAAGTCTATGAAGGGCACCGTCTGAGTCCTCTGCTGCTGGGGAAAAATGACATTAAAACAAAAAAAGTCTTGCGGAATGGTCTCTTTAATCAAAATTTGAATTTGACTGCAAGCAAAGGAACTTTGACAGCATTTTGAATGAAAGAAGAAAGGAAACAGTATTTTCAAATTTGAACAAACGAATTATTTTTTAACAATTTACTAATCCTTTTTTAACAATAATATGCTTTCAGTGGCCTCAACTGGATTACTTAAAGCTGAATGGTAATATTCTTTGTTTTTGAAATAAATCACAAAAAGGTGTTTACAAACAAATTTTTAGGCAACCATACAAATTTCATATAATCCACACTGGTATATGTCATTGCCTCGGATTTCATCTTGCCTCATAGTTCTTGCGGTTTTATTTCGAGAGAACTCTTTTAAAATTTCCAGCGGGCAATTTTCGAGAAAAGCTAAACAATTACCGAAATGAAAAGATTTTTTGCAAGTGAAAGTTAATCAATGTAAGATAAATACTTTGATTTTACTGATTTTGCCACTAAAATGTAATAATATAAATATCCTATTTGCATGCAAAAGCGTTCACTGGCTGGGTTTTCCTTTAAAATTCAACAAGATGAATTAGTTTTTAATAATAAAGTTAACAAAATACAAAGCATCTGTTTAATAAAAAAGACACTAATAAAGGAGACATCTGAAAAGGGATGACAGGAACATTTTAAATAAATGAACTCTTTATGGATGTCTTGCTTTGAAAAGACCGAAATAAAATAGCACCAAAAGTCAAATAATGATACTAAATTAATAATAATAATAATAATAATAATAATAATAATAATAATGGAAGACAAACAAATGATGATAGATTATACGCAAAAGGGTGTAATGGTTGAAGAGGACTTAAAAGTTTCAAAGATGTGTATGACGATACCAAAACAAGAGTAGCATGTTACATGGCTACATCGACTGAAAAATAATCTAGGGGAGCGTTGAAACATGAATCGAATAAAGAGCATTCCTTATTAAAGAGAGATCTCGAAGCAAGGAAGGAGGCGTGGAAAAAGCTAAAGAAGCAGTTGGATTCAGTATAAAAAGAAACCGTGAAAGAAGTCTAGCAGAGAAACCACTACAGAGCGAGAATACATTGAGATATGAGCAGGAAGATTACAAATAGTTAAAGTGCAATACAGATCCAAGGAAAACGGCATCAATATTCACTTTGCAGGAGCAGTTGGTGGAATTAAAAGCTTGGGAGAAGATAAGAAGGCTCAACGATACCGATGAATGTAGGTTGTGGTGAGAACAGCGAAAGACGATACAGCATCTCCTGTCTGGGTGTAGGAAGCTTGCAGGATCAGAATACGTGAAACGATACAACAATGCACTCAAAGTTTTGGCAGTCAAATGGGTAATGTTGAAAGGATTACTTCCAGAAGGAACGAAGTGGTACACCCAGAGATGGGAAAAAGGTAAAGTGTAAGAGAATGAAGGCAAGACGCTGTATTGGGGTTGGGAACACGCCCGTTTTCCAAAAACGGACGTCTTTGAGTTTGATAACGAAAAAGAACTCCAAGCGTTATTGAGAGAAATATAAAAGACTACTTTGGGAAAGTAAATCAATAATTAGAAAAGTGTTATCAGGACTATTGACTTGAGGTGTCTTATGCGAAGCTAACAAAAATTAGTAGCTCAAGCCCTCCAGGACTACTTACGGTAGTATTAGTGGTCATTACAATGGTCGGATTATTACTGCAAACTCATAAGCTACCGTGACCAGAATTGGATGATAATGGCTGACTTTAAGGTTACCATTAGTATCTTGTAATTTGATATCTAGGATGGAAATTGTATTGTTAGTTAATCCAAGAGATAATAATAATAATAATAAATAATTATAATGAAATGCTTTTTCTATTTTATCTCACTCTTGTGGTTACAGTACATGTGCCTGCATTCATCTTGCCTGGTTTATTGCTGGACTCTGAATCTAGGTTTTCACCCAGGCATCATTAGATGGTGTGTAACCACTCGATAAAAATGATAAATATGATGATTATGATAAATATGATAAATAATTATAGTACTTGGAGATGAAAGTGGGAAGACTGTGCAATTGAGAAAGGTAGAATTTTTCTTGTTTTTCAAGGTGCCCCGGAAAGTGTATTAAAAGAATTTGAAAATTGGATGGAAAAATTGAAAGGACTTGGTGATATCAAGGCTATACAAAAGACTGCCTATTTGGGAACAGCTAGGACCCTGACAAAGGTCTTAAAATGTGAAAAAAAGTGACGATAATTCCAAAAGCCTGAGAAAAAGCTAAAAATATCTATAATGGTAGACATTGATTTAAAATTTTCCTGCCAATTAAGTGCTCTTAGCTAGGTTTTCCTTTGTTACTTAGTTAAAACACATAATAAATTTATTTACCCCAGGTGTACATATTATATTACTTTATTTTTTTTACAGCTTAAGTAAGGATGTGTTTCTTAACACTATTGTCGAACTATTTCATAAATTGATTGGCTTGTTTTCTTAGTCTTGAGAGCTAAAAAACCGTAATAAATAACATATAGAGTATATTTTTATAAAAGATTATTTATGTTGAATCGACGACCCTTTTAAAACAGGTATTTTAATGAAATGGGTATAGCCTTGTCTTCCGTAATATCTTTAATCTGTTCTTCCATATCATTTGTATAAATACCTACTGTTTATAAAGTCCAAAAATGTCAATTTTCAACATTTCTTGCTTAATATAAATAAAGAAGACCGTAGTTGTCATCAAAAGCTGAAATTTTTCAATTCATGAATATAGAATTTCATCTCTCATTCTCTCACCCTCTCATATTCTCTCTCTTTATAACAATCATATAAAATCTTTCATCTGTTATAACAGCGCAAGTTCTAATTTGTCTATGCATATATATACACATATATATATATGTATTCTGATATATATATATATACATGTGTATATATAAATATGTATATCAGAATTTGGAGAGTTACTAAACAGTCTTCCTTGGAGCAAAAGGTATTCAAGAGCATCAACTCAGTCTTTGAAGTGAATAAAGCCATTGGGCCTTGATGATTTCTCAGTGACTAGGATTTATTACTCAGATAAGAAAAGGGTTAATTAAGTACAAAAATGTGTTCTTGATATGTTCCTGAAATTATAACAAATAAATTAATACATGAATATATGTACATTAATATGGATTTTATTCTTAAAACTACGTGACGTAGTTACTTTGTGCTTTATGTTCGGATGTGGTGATTTCATGTTCTATAAATATGGTATACTCATAACTATACTCAATATTACCTGTATAGTTTCATTAAGGAGTTTTATTGGTTAAACAAAGCATTTTAATATCTCAAGCAATAAAGCCCAAAACTAGAATCTGTGGTAAAAACACTGCAGCGAAATCTACAATAGCAAGTTTAATCTTTTTATCTGATATAATTAAAAATGCGATTGAATGGAGATATTAGGACCTTTGATAGAAATATTAAAAACAATGGCCCTGATTCTGGTATTGGGTAAAGAGGCTACACACTATTAAGTTTTATGGTATAACAGTGAAGACGTAGCAACTATGACAGTGGGCATCGCTTCTAACCGAAATCCAAGCACATGTTTTTTGGGGTCAAGAACAACAGAGGGAAAAAATAACACAAGAATACAAGTGCAAACTAAGAATGTCTTACTGAAACTGTAATTTGACATCATGGCTTTAAAAAACGTAGTGTATTTATATGGCTTCAACACGAAAGTTAGTAAAACAGCTGTATTATCTAAGTATATTTCTAATACTACTTTACAACACACATTTAGCATTGATTAGTGCGATGAATTTAAATAGTACTGACTTTTGAATACACATAATTTTGTATTCTGACAGGAAATAAATCCATCTAGAATTTGAAAAGGTTCCTTGGTTTAGTAATGACATACTAGTTTGGGTATTTGAAGACACTAAAAAAATTGTAGAAAGATTATCCACAAGCTCTCTCTATTTCTTGTAGAAGGATTCTGAGTTGATTTTAAAATGTTTATACATCGAAAGTTACGCGTGGTTAGTCTTCGTATTTATCATTGATTTGTGGTCCTCAAATCTCTTAATTTCGGGCGTTAGATCAGCATATAAATATCCAACTTTTCCCCACCAGATATGATAAACTGTTCAGCTATACAAATAAAATTATTTTTTTTACATCGTTGTTAAATATAATCTCTTATATTTGTAATTAGCTATTGACATAAGCACAAAATATGTTAACATATTTATGTTTTTATATATTTTTTCCCTCGTAATAATAAGTAAAGAAATATTAAAGAAATTCAGTCCATTTTTATTTCTTCATAATTCTTTCTTTACATCATAAGAACAAAATTTTACGAAAAAAAGGAAAGCAGGTGATTTGTTTTGCTTTTAAAATACTCCATATTTTACCGAGAATTCGCCTTGGGATTCAGCAAAAGTCAAAATGTAAATATTTCGTAAGATACAGATAAAAAGCAAAATTTGATTTATACTAGAATTTATAAATTGAATATTGACCTTTTTACCTCCTCAGATAGAGGCAAGGTCTACCTTCAGCATGTAACAGATGAGAATATAGGGCAATGTAAATTGAAGCAAAAAACGTCGCTTAGTTAGGGAAAAATAAATCATCTACTTCACTCGAACACACCTGCTCAATGACATTCCTAACTTGTTTGGAATGCTTAGTAGCAATAAAAATTAAAACAAAATATCAGTTAAATCGTTGTGTTTTCTACTCATGTTATAACCTAAATTTGCTTAAATTTCAACTTATTTTATCGATAAGTTGTCTAGAATTTTTCAACAGTTTTTCAAATTATTGATGAAAGAAAAGAACAACTATATTTCTCACCTGCGACTTCCATCACTTGATAGCGTGTTCAACTCGCCTCTAGAGAGTATCTGGATAAAACAGTCTTCTTAAAATACACTTTATTACTTTGAACATTGATTGACTTTTTTCGTCACCTCAAATATATAAACAACGCAAACTATTATTCAGCTTTCAATGTATTGTCCCAACACAAATCCCCGCTATCAACTGCAAGATATATTTTGACGTTTCTGACAGAGTAACAGATTACAAATTCTAAGTACTCATCTGTTAAACAGAGAACAATTATTTTATTCGTCTTTAAAACGTTACAGCATAGTTAATGACTTGCTCATATCTAACAAGATTTTTCTGAGTCGTCAACATTCAACTTTGACCACTGCTACACAACAGATATACCAAAAATTAATAAATAATACCCATGAAGGCCATTTCTGTCCTCATTGTTGACCAATAATTTACCAATACTCCGTCCACGCTGGTTATTACGCTAAACTGTGGTCAGGTATCAGACGCAATGTTTTCAAGTAAAAATAAATCCCCCACAAAATGCAGTCGTTTGCAATGATAGAAAATGGAATCATTTAAGCGTTGTCTTCAAACTAATCACCAGGTCGGTTTTGCAATTGCTCACTCGGAAAATTTTATTTGAAGTCAAAATTAGTGGTCTAGTAGTCCTCTTTGTCAAAATAGCAATTAGATTGACAATGGGGACGACAGTGAAATTATTCAAGCTTCGAACCCAGCTAAAGAAGTCCTTCCTATATTCGAACCTAATAAGAAGTATATTCGAACCTAATAAGACTTTATTTCAAGCTTCGAACCCAGCTAAAGAAGTCCTTCCTATATTCGAACCTAATAAGAAGTATATTCGAACCTAATAAGACTTTAATATATAATCTAGGAACATACTCGGTCATGTATAGTGATGAAAAAGGTGATTTCCACTACTTAACCTCTTTTGGCGTGACAGGAAATACTTTTTTCCAATCCTCAGCCTTTTTCTTAGAACTACTTAAACCTATAGAGGCATGAACCGGAAAATTCTTCCTTGCATCAAAATTTATCAGAACTACTGGAAAATAGAATTTCGAGTCTCCTATTTTATCAAGTGGTTACAAGATGCTTAAGAACCAACTGAAGGAGGATAACAACCCCCAAGAATAGATTTTCACACAATTCATCTAATGTATCACTGACTAGCACATTAATTTTTATTTGATGTAATACACAGTTAATTAGTATTAANATATTCGAACCTAATAAGACTTGATTTCAAGCTTCGAACCCAGCTAAAGAAGTCCTTCCTATATTCGAACCTAATAAGACTTTAATATATAATCTAGGAACATACTCGGTCATGTATAGTGATGAAAAAGGTGATTTCCACTACTTAACCTCTTTTGGCGTGACAGGAAATACTTTTTTCCAGTCCTCAGCCTTTTTCTTAGAACTACTTAAACCTATAGAGGCATGAACCGGAAAATTCTTCCTTGCATCAAAATTTATCAGAACTACTGGAAAATAGAATTTCGAGTCTCCTATTTTATCAAGTGGTTACAAGATGCTTAAGAACCAACTGAAGGAGGATAACAACCCCCAAGAATAGATTTTCACACAATTCATCTAATGTATCACTGACTAGCACATTAATTTTTATTTGATGTAATACACAGTTAATTAGTATTAAATTATGTTTACTATATTGATAAATTAATAAAACTAATGTTTCTCAAATCATTAAAAACATCATAATAAAAGAAATTTTTATTAAATTTATCATTTTGGTTACTTCTCGATCCCATAATACAAATCGATCGGATCAAAAGAAAATGTTATGTATATATTTTTAATGTTCCTGAGAATCACTTATTTTCTTTAAAATAACGATTTGTTCCAAATAAAAGAGGCTAAAATATCATTTTTGTTATTTCTATACAAATTTAAAGTTTGCGATGAGTGTATCATTGTAATATGGGAAGTTTTAGCAACTTTAGGCAAAGTTTGCATAGTTTGTTATCGTTTCTTTGACAATTCGAGGAACTGTGGACATCTGCCCCCCTAAGTCGCTTTGCGTAGCAACGGTTTATGTAACTATGGTACATCTGAAACTAGGCTAAGTCAGCAGACATTGGGCTTACATTGGACTATGTTAGGTGTTTGGAAAATATATTGCTTTAGCAATTACTCAAAAGGAGCAGAAATCCCCCCTTTTTGTATGATAAAAGAATGCAAGTCGTCCAGAAAAATATCATAAGAAATATTCTATTGGAGAATGTTAAAAAAACCAATGTTGATGTAATAGCCGTGACCTAATGGTTAGTGGAAATGCACCGTAATAAAGAGTTCCGGGTTCGATTTCCCTAGCGGGCAACTTTGTAACTTCACAATGGAACTTCACAATGGAACTTCGCAATGGAAAGAAGCAAAAAGCCATTGGTCAGGAAGGGCATCCGGCCAAGAAATTCCTCACAGCCAAATCCAAGCTCCTGTGAAGGGCACCGTCTAAGTCCCAGTTACTGTGGTAAACGACGTTAAACAAACAAAAAAAGAAAGTTGATGTAACATTTGTCAGGGTTGAGGCTCTACATCTAAGACAGGTGGGTACAAACCACAAATCTGACCCTTCTCTGGGATTTGGTTGTATTTAAAGTTTTCGTTGTCTTTTCTTCTTGTAAAGTTCGTTTGTTCAATATACTGAACTGTCAGTACGTATGTGGAATTAGGAGAATACAAAGGAAGAGAATTCTCAAGTACGAATATCGTCCATTTCAAAAGAAATGAAGACTCTGCTTATCATCGTTCACAAGCTGAGATCACGGGTAGCAGGAAAGCTTTTAGTGTGAATAGAAATCATCTACACTTTTAAGTTCCTGGGTTAACCAGCAGAAAATACACACACACACAAATTTAAATGAAAAATTATTTTTTTTCTTCATAAATTAAATAAATATTTATATCATCGGTTGGGATTTTTAACAGCATGGTCTGTCTTTGACGTTTCTGACTATTTTCCCTAACATTTAGAATTTCAGCTTGCTAGAAGACTTTTTGCTGGGAAGAGTACAAGGTAGGAGAGCAAGGAGACAGTAAATGGCAAAGATAGGAAAATGATATTCTATTCTTCTTACCTGTATGAAATATTAACAAAGAAATACTTTTAGAGTCATCCTTTATTGTCAGCCTATTCTCATCCTGTCATTTTGCTGTTTATGTCATGTTTCTGATTTTGTAGATAGATAGGAACTCCGAGATTATAGCAGATTGAGGAGTTTTGCCACAGCAATATTCATAGTACTATTCAAAGCTGTTTTATCAATGTACAAGAAGCTGATTAAAAACAAAAATCACTTTTTTTGTTGCCATTGTAATTGAATTGTCATCAGCGGCCGGTAGAACAAAATATGAAGTATCCAGGCTTCTTTGTTGCTGTGTTGAGCTCTGGTAATTTTTGAATTGGCTAGTCGTAGGTGTTATCACGCAAGCGTTTACGTTGTCATCCTCTACTTTTTTTGCCTTCAATTATACTTGCGATGCAGTTGAATCAGGATGCTTGACATGCCCAAACAGCTTAAGAGCTTTTCTTTTGGTGATCAGGAAAATTGGTGTAAATGTTGCTGTTTTTCTACTTTGGCATGATCAATAAACCATTTTTTTCAATTGAAACTTGATTGTCCTGTTCAACTATTCGAAATTATAAAGAGTAACAGGAAATAGATACATTTTGTAGAAGCTGACTTTAATATGCTGCAAGGTTTTTCATGTTAGCAAAAGTTTGTACTTTTCAAAAGCCGCCAATTTTACTTCTACATCTGAATGCCGCAGTGTTATCATTAGCAGCAGGTAAATTATGTCCCAGATATACAAATTCATCCACTTTCATTTCTTTGTCATTGATTACAGGACAAAATGCGTTATTTCTTTCATTTTTCATACATTCAGTCTTTTAGCTATTGACTCATAATCCTAGTTCAGAGGAATAAATCAGTATATAATCAAAAAACGTTTTATGTCTTTCTGGGAATTGCTTGTAGGTGCTATATCATCAACATAATTGAGATTAGAGAGTAGTTGAATACCAATAGAAAATCTTGTTTTTGGAATCTGATTCAGTGTTTTGAGTGATTAAAGCTATCATAATACAAAGTAGTAGTGCTGAGAGAATATCCCCTTGTCTGACTTCTTGAAGGGTCCTGGCTGGTCTTGTAATTGCAATATCTGTTTTGTCATTGCTGGTGAGTTGTCATAGGTTACCTTCATTCATTTGATGTATCTCTTATTTAGACTAGTCTCTTCGAGGATTATCCAACATTAATTTAGCTTGATACTGTCAAATGCCCTTGTAAAATTTGTAAATGTTAGGTGAACAAGATTATTAAACTCAATTGACTTTTTAGTTATCTGTTTCAATAGAGTGATATTTTCTTCATCGAGTATGGAGGCTGCTGGTAAATCAGAGAAGGAGGAATAGAGACCTTTTTTCACCTAAAAGGCGATGATTTTAATAAACATTTTATAAATGTTGCTATAAAGTTTATTTTGGTGGTAGTTTTTACATTCAAGTCTACTATTTTTTTGTAGATTACCACAATTTGACCCCCTTTGAACTTTTTTTAGTATGGTACCTACAGTGAACTTTGACGGTTTGTATGCAAAATAACTTTGATAAGAGGTTTTTAACCTACATGATGTATCTGGAACAAATTTTATCTAATCCAGGGCTTTTTCAAATTTTCAGTTTCAGTATTGCCTATTTTCCTTTACATCTACATTGGATCTTCATGAGCGTTCTCAGCATTGGCAGCAACTTGATTGTCTTGGTAGAGTTCTTTATAGAATTCTACCCAACACTCTAATTGCTTGTCTGTTGGAACATTACCTTTATTGCCTTTGATTCTCCAACTGAATTAATTTTAGTTTACCATGGGTTGTTTTTATGCAGCATGGTGTTGCTTGTAAGGTGGAAAAACTGTTAACTAAATCACATTGTTTCTCGATTCCTCTCAATCTATCTTTCTGAGCTAGTCTTATTATATTCAGCATTAGCCATTTATAACTAAAAGATCTGTTTCCTCTGCGTTTCTTGATTTTGTGCTTATTGCCAATTTCTTTTTTTTTTCTTTTACAAGTAATTCAACTGCACTGCGAGAAATCATGTAGAGAAGTCTCTTAAGCCGTGTCAAATATTCCATTTGTTATTTTCTCTAATTATCTTGTGGATCAGATGTTTTCTTGAGAGTAGAGAGCCAATGGTTCAGCTTAAATGGAAATGGCTCCTTTGGGTCTAATGATAGCGCTAGGTTGTATTTTGGCCTGGTTAATATTCGTTCAGGCTCTAAAGAGCTTATTTTAGCTTTCGTTCAAATCATTTTCTTCGTTTTTCTATCTGGTGAAGTCAAAGTAAGCAGCTCTTGTTTTGAGAATAAGGTATAGGTAAGAAAAAGGCTGTTTCTGGTACAGAAGTCTGGCAAACCACCTTTTTCACTGGCTTTGCCCAAAGCATGTATTTCAGAAGTATCAGGGTAGCTGATTTTAGCCTTCTTAGCAATTAAAATTAAAACTATTACTTACTACTAGTTTTAATTTGATCATACATATCAGTAAAATCACCATCGGGACATGAGAAAATTTGAAAGTAACATTGACATGAAGTGATTTTTGAGAACTTGATTTCCATTGTCACAAGAGTAAGTCGGTCAAATATGGGTAAATCAATTATTTACTAACGGAAAAAAAAGTTTAGACAATGGTACCGGCTTACACCTTAAATGATAACAGCACATACTTCAAAGAACGATCTGTCCTAGGTCCTATTTAATGCATAGACAAGACTCTAGCATTCCAGGTCAAAATGAGCCTTGTAGTAATGAAGGCCAAGACCAAGTTGCATCTCCGGTTGTAGTTCATAATCATACCCAAAACCACTGACAACAAATGTCCTATTCCCATTAACTTTGTGTTATTTTTGTGTTTGTAGTAAATATACCTATTGACTGTTTTTCAAATGTTCTATGAAATTATATACTGTGGCTTATGAATTTACTGCAAACTTCAAGGTCTTTACAACGCTAGTATATTTGAAGTTTTTCCCAAACGTCATTATTGTTACTGGTAGCATTCTCCAAATAATTTGAAACGTTTCAGTAAAACTCTATAACCTTATTAAACAACATCCAAATGAATTTGAAAACAATTGTTTAAGTTCAAAACAAAATAAGTATTATTTCAAATGCAATAAAATGTTCAATATAGAAGCACTAACAAAAGTGAATTTTACATTGTAAGGTAGGATTTACCTGTATAAGTGTTAGGAAGAGGATCTTTTAAACCAAGAAACTTAATGTTTGGTTCTTGGAGATATACGAGACAGTAGGTCCTTCACTTTCGCGACGTTAGGAAGAAATCAAAGACAAACGAGACTGTTGTGAATTATTTACTAAAAGATGGAATATAAGCATTGGCAATTATGGCTTCCTTTTTGAAATAATACCATGATATATTTTGATGATTACACCTCAGATAAACTTAGCAGCAGGTCGTAAAGTTACTGTTATAACAACTGAGATTCGCCTTGTCCCTCTGAATTAAAAAAAAAATTCACACACACACACACACACACACACAAAGACACATAGACACATAGACACATAGACACATAGACACATAGACACATATACACATATACACATATACACATATACACATATACACATACATATACATATATACAATACATATACATATATACAATACATTTGGTACTTTCGATTCGGTTAACCGTATTAGAGTGCTCGATACATAAATGCAGAGCGTAATAAAAGAGATATAATAAGTTGGAAAGAATCAAAAAACCACACTGTCCATTTCGACAAGCCTGTTTCGTGATTTTACTCACTCGTCAGGAAATGTACATTTCCTGACGAGTTTTTTTATTCTTTCCAACTTATTATATCTCTTTTATATACAATACATATACATATATACACGTACATATACATATATACACATACATAAACATATATACACATACATATACATATATACACATACATATACATATATACACACATATACACATATACACATATATACATATACATATATATACATACATATACATATATACAATACATATACATATATACAATACATATACATATATACACATACATATACATATATACACATACATATACATATATACACATACATATACATATATACACATACATATACATATATACACATACATAAACATATATACACATACATAAACATTTATACACATATACACAAACATAAACAGATATGCACATATACAGATATACAAATAGACACATATATAGATCGATACATCGATACATCGATACATCGATACATCGATACATCGATACATCGATAAATAGATACATTGATACATAGATAGATACATAGATACATTGATAGNTATACAATACATATACATATATACACATACATATACATATATACACATACATATACATATATACACATACATATACATATATACACATACATATACATATATACACATACATAAACATATATACACATACATAAACATTTATACACATATACACAAACATAAACAGATATGCACATATACAGATATACAAATAGACACATATATAGATCGATACATCGATACATCGATACATCGATACATCGATAAATAGATACATTGATACATAGATAGATACATAGATACATTGATAGATACATAGATACATTGATAAACATATAAATATATACATATAGTTTCGGAGTCAGAATTCTCTTAGTTGTTATTTTCGTTCTACGTAACTGAGATCTTTGAATATAGCTCAATAGAGATGTATATTGCAGGCAGAAAACTATTTTGGAAAAATGGAGGAATGAGGTATAAAAACAATTTAGAAACAAATAAATCTTTATATATATATATATATATATATATTGAAAAAAATATATTGTCCATGTAAGAGGAATACTAGTAACTCCGTACTTTGTTTAATTTTGGCATGCATAACCGTCCTGTGATCTAATTAGCCAACTGAGTGAACTCAGAGAAACAAATTTCCTACCTCACAGAGCGCATACCACAGATTTAAATATTTAAAATTTTCTTAAAAGAAACTTAGCTACCTTTTTTGTAATTTGATGAAGCTCCGAATATGAAGAGCCGTGGCTTAATGGTTAGTGCACTGCACAGTAACCAAGAGTTCCGGGTTCGATTCCCCGAGCTGTCGAGGAGAATTTAGAACTTTGCGAAAAGAAAAAGCCATTGGTTGGCGTCAGGAAGGGCATCCGGCCAAAAAATATGAAGCTCCGAATATCTATAGGCGTCCTATTAATATATTACTGAACAGGAAATTTTGCAGTGGTATATACAATTTTTAACTGCACATAAAAGACGACATCTCTATATGTGTGTATCTCCTTATAATATTTACTAGCAATAATGATAGTTAAGGGACTTGGCATACGTATTCAATACGTGTCAAAAATTCTCGACAATCTAAACAACTGTATAGTTTCAATCATCAGAGTACTTTTTAAATTTTATACATAATAATATAGAGGGAAAATAGATGACCTTGCCAGATTACAGATTTGAAGCGCTTGATTGTTCAGCTCAAAGGGAATGCATGTTTAAGAACATTAAGATTTAACAACTGGAAATTAAAATTAAAAGAAAGAAATTTACAGACGGGTGTAATTGTGCAAAAACGAAAGTCAAGGTTTCAGCTGCTGAAGCTGGAAAATTTTAAAGGAATTTAGATTTCCGAAAAATAAGTTTTGCACTAACAATTTTCAAACCATTTATATCTCAGGAACATAATTTCACTCTTTAAAGAAGTTTCTTTAGTCAAGAATTTCCATCCTTCGAAGATCACGATGGATTATTAAAAATACTTTGATAAGTGTAGTTTGTTTTTATTAATATTGACAGATTGCCACCTGCTCTTGATGAAATAGGCTCTTTTTTAATACCTTCAAAACCACAAGCCTCTTTAAAATAAAGCATATTCGATAGAGGAATTTAAATTCCGGTCTAGCAATGGTATTTAGTTTAGCCATTCCACTGAGCAACTTGTTTTTTCTCAACCTGTTGGTCACTTCCTGCCGTTTCATCTTAATGAATGAAGCCCGTTATTACAGGTCTACTATACAGTGATTAAGTCACCTTCTGACAACTAAGGTGGAGTGTTCTTTCGTGCAAACCTGAAAAAATTGCCTTTGCATTAATCAGTATGAGATATTTAAACACTTCATAAAATAGGAAAATAAGAGAATTTGAATCCTGCAATTGGAAAAATTACTTGATACTCGTTGTTAAGGATAGAACAGGAAAGCTTGCTGGCATTAGTTATAAGTGTTGATCTGAAGGTATTTAATAACTGCATCCAAATATTTCATGTTTGAAGTACTCTTTTTGTTAAGTCAATAAAAAAATTAGTCTTCCATGCAATTACAAGATGCAACATAGTAGTATACTGACGCATTGGGAAATAATTTGTTTTGATCCATATTTTTAGTGATCCTATTGTGCTTTAAACAGTCTTGAAGAGGCCAAAGCAATAACGTTTAATATTTTCTGGTTGTTCAATAAGGATTGGCTTTCTACCATACTCCATAAACTGGCATTTACTACACAATTTTAAATACTATAGGATCTAAACAATCGCATGTTTAAAGTTCTAATTAATAGTCCTCTACCTTCTCTATAAACTTTTATTTTTTTAAACGTTTATTCTTTTGCTTCTTGACCTCTTTTATTTTTTCGTTTCATAAGTACCTACCCAAGACCGTTAAAGAGGCAATGCTTTATTTTCGGATGACACCACTCTTTACTCATGTATTGAGAGTAAGCCGTGCGATTTTGGTCAATCTAGAATTCCTACCTTGCTTCAGAATCACCTTAAATCTATTGTTTATTGATGTCTCGAATGATGTTTTATATTTACTCCTGTCACAACTAAGTTTCTGGCTATCAATAGACAAAGATCTGCCAATCCTTTTTCTTTTGTCATGGTTGGTTCTTTTCTATCTCTAATTCAATCTTTCAAACTTCTGTAAATTATGTTTCTAATGAACTATCCTGTAGTCAATACATCGGAACAATTCCTAAGTTTACAGAACGAAAGTACTTTACTTTCATCGTGCTCACTCATATCTTTTCCCTGGAGCCATTCTTGGTGTCTGTAAGACATTACTCAGACCTCACTTGGGTTATTGTTGCATCTTTACATTGGAACTCCCATCTGCACTCTCTTTCTGTTCAATTGTGTTCATTTTCAAATTAGAAATATCTGTGCACCTTTTCTTGCTCTTCATCTCCATCCTCTTTCCGATCGCGATGTTTCTTCTCTCTCTTTACTGTATACGTAGTTTATGAAAATTATTCAAAGCAGGGTCCACCTCTTATTTCTTCACAAATATTCATCCGAATACTGTCATGGAATCAATTTACAAAATATCTTGGCATTCTATTACCTTTTTTGAGTATATCGGAAATTTTAAACTCTCTTCCTTTCTCTTGCTTTTGGTAAAGGTTGTTCTTTTGTTATTTGTAATTTTTTCGTATTTTTGTTTTACCTCTTTGTTCCCTCCTTTAGCCCCTAGCAAAGGTAGGTAGTCACTTTTGGCTTGACGTGAAGTGAGCAAGAAGAAAAAAAAATACTACAAAACCCTGACCATTTTCACTAAGCATGAAACTTAAATTGTTTTGATGTCAAATTTATTGTTATTTCAACAACCTTAGATATTGAATAGATACCGTCAATATGATGTGTATATATATATATATATATATATATATATATATATAGTCTGAAACATTTTACACCTTNGGTAAAGGTTTTTCTTTTGTTATTTGTAATTTTTTCGTATTTTTGTTTTACCTCTTTGTTCCCTCCTTTAGCCCCTAGCAAAGGTAGGTAGTCACTTTTGGCTTGACGTGAAGTGAGCAAGAAGAAAAAAAAATACTACAAAACCCTGACCATTTTCACTAAGCATGAAACTTAAATTGTTTTGATGTCAAATTTATTGTTATTTCAACAACCTTAGATATTGAATAGATACCGTCAATATGATGTGTATATATATATATATATATATATATATATATATATAGTCTGAAACATTTTACACCTTTAACAGCCCGTTCATAGTTGGTGAGAATGGTAAAAATTTATTTGGTTTTCATGCAATACTGCCATGTATATTAAACAAAAACTGTGTTATTGGATTAGTATTTTTTACTGTACTATTCATTTACTTTAGGAAAGTATTTGTCTCATTCATCAAAAAGGTTGATTTGGAGGTCTAGCTCTGTCATGGTAAGAGAGAAAGAGTGAGAGAGAGAAAGAGAGAGTGAGAGAGAATAAGAGAGAGAGAGAGAAAGAGAGAGTGAGAGAGAATAAGAGAGAGAGAGAGAGAGAGAGAGAGAGAGAGAGAGAGTATTTGTGTGAAAGAAGATTGGGTTTTATATAATTTGATGGCTTTTGATCTTTGAGGATTTCAATTTCCCTGGCTTCTGGCCTACGTCACTTGTTTCTGGCCTAGGATATTTCAAGTTGGATATAATAAGGCGTATGCTAGTGGCTCTAATAAAAAAAATTGATGCAAGCAATATTATGTTCAAGGACCTGTGTGCACTTACAATTGATTTTTTATATCATTTTGCATTGACTTTAGGTAGAAGAATGCATAACAGCTAATTACAAATACATATTTTGTATCACCAAAAAAGGAAGCTCAGATTACTCTAGAGTCTTGAATAATAAGGGAGGTGGTTGGAAAAAGCAGTATGGTTAGAAAAGTACTTAACTGGTAATAAGCATGGTGATTGAATTAAACACAGTGGGACAAGAAATTTCGAAAATCAAAATGCTAGGGACTATTCATCGGATCTTAATACAACTAACATTTCTTGAAAATATAGGAAAGCAAACCACAAAAGATATCTATTACTCATTTTGAAACAGATTAATGTCATTTGTTCCATCACTCACTAAATTTTCAAAAGATTTAACAAAAATTAACAAGAGGGAGATTAGAATAAAATGTGAAGTCGGAAAAATTTAAAAATTAATAAACGGGGTTGGGACTTTTTTTCGAGATCCAAGAGTGAAAGTCTAGTTTGAAGAATATTTAAATTATTCCATGAGAAAATTCATTTGAGGAAAGACAAAAGAGATTTCTGATATACATGAGCGTAAGTAGATACAAGTAATAAATCTACTAGTCCAAGGAAAATAATAGTAGGAATATAGAATCAAGTGACAAATTTCTAAATAGTGCTTTAGATGGTGTAATTCTATATGCAAGTAGCACTTTGATTATAGATATTGCAATATATTATCAACAAAAATGAAACGCAACTCAGATGTGGTGTCAGCTACTTAGTCATTTGAATAGAAGCACAAGATTGGCATAGGAAACATACCATGCCGCACTTGAATCAGGAAACCTAAATTTAATTATTTTTAGAGCCAAGCTAAGTAAAAGGACCAGAATATGAGACAACAAATTGAATTCTAGTAAAGTGGTCATCGCCTCCAATTAAAAGTTTCCTCGCGGGCGGAATAATATCTACAATTAAAGTTCGATTAATCGACTCACTAATTTCAGAACTGCTTTTGCAAGTCGCAAGCTATATTAGATGCGGAATAACAAGACAGGTAAAGGGCTTACATGAAAGGACGTACAAGCCGGCAAAAGGTGCCGAAGACTCATTCGTTACGTCGGCCCCTGAAAAAGAGAAAAGGAAGAAAAGGAACAAGAAGGAGAAGAACTAGAAGAAGAAGAAGAAAGATAGGTACGTCTTCATAGTTTTAAGGGCTGCTAGAGGAATACAGAGTTATAGCTTGCTGTTAAACAATTTTTATATAACGATTTAGATATAGAGATATAGAGATATTCATCACTTTTGTTATTATTTGGTTCTAAGGGCTGATAGATTGGGTGTAGGAACAAATAGTTAGCCGACAATGTTGATCAGCAGACATACAAATTGAATGTTATAGCCAAAAACACTTTGTTAAAACTATTTCTAGGTAAATTAGATAAAAGAAAACTGAAATAAAAACAAGTGCACTGAGGACTAGAAACGGTAGTGAAATGGGTAGTGCAAAATGTAACCAAGGAAAGACTAGTAAAATGATTACACAAACATAAATTGAACAAACAGTTGGTAAGTCATTTTTTAAGTTCACTGTTTTCTTGGAATGCCTTTCGCCTTTTCGCAAGATGAAATAAAAGATGTAACCCTATTTGGATAAATGAATTAAGTATTTTTCCAAGAGGTAGTAGGAAAGTAAGATAAAAACTATTTCCTAGGTTTTTCGAGATTCTTGTTGTAACAAGTCAATAGACACGACGCTTCGACCAAAGTTAGATTTCTTATGTGTTAATGCTTTTCATACATGCTCTGTTAGCTAAATTTTAAGCAACAAATGCAACTGTAATTGGGTTTGCGAGTTCTTGGGTAGGTTTGAAGACTACTCTCAATTTTGCTTTCTGGTTTCCTCCAGTATCACATATTTTTCTCAAATATTACTACCTTACTATTTACTAAATTACAGTATATGGTTTAGTGGGTCATAAAATTAGGCACCCGTCTGATCCAGTGTTGGGTGTAATCTGACACTGGGTTTATCTTCAATCACTGTAACGCTTTTTGCATAATCATATATTGATCTTAGTCTTAATAATTTATGAACTTCTGTTGTATTGTTTACACAAAAGTATTTTTAAAAGTACAAAAAATTAATGCATATTCGTTAGCTGTTGATAAGTTATTTCTGTATTGTTTTACTGTCATACTCGGGCTACTTCCGAAGATAAACCAATAGGTCCTATTGTCCACCCTTTCTGTGCCCAATGGTGGATTAATCACGGTACACTTGGCACCTTTGCGCCCTAACGGTTTAACTGTCCCCAAAAATATCAAGAGAAAAAATATTCTTGTTTCAAAACTTTCTGTTGCATGGTTGTTCTTCCCTTCATTTTGTGTCAGGCTCACTACTATTTTGCATAAATGATGAGCTGACACCTCCTAGCCTTTTAACGTCATAGGCGCACTTGTGTTTTATGTTTGCCGTAATTATAATAACCAGTGTACCGTTTCCGTAGCTCACGTTCTACTGATTTTGAGTACCCATTGAAATTGTTTTTTAAAAATGTCTCACACAGTGATGTTATTCTGAAATTGACTTCAATTGCTTTAGATCACCAATTCTTCGTCGGAATACCACTAAAATGTAATAATAAGATTATTGCAAAGGCCGCAGGAAATGTTAGGATAAAAAAACCTTTTAAATTCTGAATGTAGATGGATCCAGAATAAAGTTTTCAAAATTTGTCAGCAGGAAAACAAATTTTATAAAAGAAATGGTTACTCTAATTCTTTCATGTGTCCAAGGTTTACCTTATTTTTGAAATATAAAAGTAAAAATTGGAATAGAAAATGTTTCCTCTGCATTGATAATAGAACTTAAGTAGTGTGGTCAAGTGACATTGATACAGAGCTGTTCACCGATTTGCTTGAATTGGCCAATGACATCACGATGTGAAATCAACGCAAAAATCCTTTCTTTGAGATATTATCGAAGTACTGAAGTAGTTGCCAAAAGTGATTCCGCTATAGAATATTAAAGAAAATTGTCTATCGCAAAGACTGTCAGGCAGAGTAGAAAGTAAAACAACGACCGGGAGAATCATCCTATAATAAAATCAACGAAAATTACTGAAAACAGTTACGAAACAGTTAATGAAGAGGACTTTTTGTACATCTGACAGTTATATAACACCAGAGTGTAAACGAACTACAAAGATACTGAGGAGTAAAGGTGATTTACTTAGAAAAGTCAATATCTAGATGGGTAGATGGTTGTAAAAGTAGAACTAATACAAGTGGTATGTATAAAAGTGAATGAATAAGATCATTAAAATCATATAATAAAGAAAACAAAAGTATTAACGTTTTAACACATGATTTTGACACTAACTATGTTCCTATTTCAATGGTCTTTATCATTAAAATGGAAACATTTTTAAATGAAAAATTCGAATTTTGGGAGCAACTTCTTTTGTTTGGGACACGAGGACAACATTTGAACTTCAATTCCTACTATGAAAGATATTTTTCATTGCTGACAAATACTTGTAGATAAAGGAATCCTTTGCTGTTCAAGTATAATTGCCCTCAAATTAGTAAGCTTGCCATTCTCAATCGTTATCAGTTACTTCATAAATATGAGATTTTGCCAATAATGGAAGTCTTAACAGTAATACTAGGGTAGCCTGCGACATTTATCATAAGTAGAATATACTACATTAAACTTATACGTTGTTTGCACTTAGTCTAAGAAGGTACAAAAAAGTAACCTTCAAATGACAGCAAAGAAATAACTTTTTATGAAGAGAACAAAAACTACTTGCAATATTTTTAATATATAAATGTATTTACAAAGTTATAACTGAAAAGGATAATTTGAACATATTTCAAAACTCAACCACCAGTAGAGGTTTAGTGCTATTTTACAATAATACAGGGGAAAAATAAAAATGCTGTTATTTTGTTAACACGTACAATGTTATGTCAATGATTACTTTTTTTCTGCTTTTTTTCTCTAAATCTTAGGTTTATTATAGTACAATATTTAGCTCCTTTTCAATAGCACAAGCAGTGAAATTATATTAGCAGCAACTAGGAATAAAAAATATTTTCTGATCAGGCTACTTGCCTAGCTTAACCATTAATCAATGACGCGCCTATATATATATATATATATATATATATATATATATATATACCAGTATCGTAAGTAATTATTAGCTATCGACAGTGCTCAATTATATCAGAATATTAGAGCTATCGTATGGTGGACGACAAAAAAAATCAACAAAAAGTTCGAGTTCCTTAATTATGCTAACAAAGAGGAACTGTTGAACAAGCGTAGTGAACATTTCAAAATGTAGACTCTTAAATAAATTCCTGTTAGCTAATTATAAATCAAAGGACTAGGTGTGATAAAGGAATTAAAAAATCTTTTTATTACTGCATATTCAGTTATACCATTGATGTCAATCCCATGAGAAAAATTTTATATCTTTTGTAATTTGTTCTAGTTATAACTATATATGCTAGAGAAATATGTTCATTATGTTTAGCTGACGATTGTGAATTTATATTCAATTATACCAATTATGTCAATCCCATGAGGGTAATTTTATATCTTTTGTAATTTGTTCTAGTTATAACTACTCTTATAGAAATATGATCATTTTGTTTAGCTGACGATTGTGTAAACATAAATCTGACAGTTCTGAACTAAGTTTTGTTGATTTTTTTGTCGTCCACTATACATATAAATATTCATTTACTCTAAGAAGTCACTGTAAAAAAGGAATTTAACAACGGATTTTTTTACAAAAAGCCTATCAGTAGTAACGCATTATTTTTGTAACTGGATAAAACGAAACAAAGTAACATATTGAATAAATTTTTGAACAAGAGCCTTAAACAGATAGGACGTTGAGGTCAAATTGGATACCAATGGCCTCTTATAAAGTTCTTTTCTGTACTTCCCAAAAATGCATTCGTTATTTCTATAGACTGTATGTGTGCTTATCCTACGTTTTGATGAATTTCAAAACCTCTTTTTGGCAACACTGAGCGCCAATACTTCCTTCTACCCTCTTTATTTATCAGCATTACTGTTTTAAGAAGTGATAGATATTGATACTTTGTGATATACCATAAATCGTTTAACCTGCTACTTCTTATTTGCTTTGCTTTTCAATAAGGAAGTTTAGATGTGAAAAAGAGTTAAGTACATATGCAAATTTGATGATGGAAGAAAGCAGAGAGATCGAGAAATAGTTTCATTGCAGCATTCATTTCATTGGCAATAGCTTTTGAAATATCGTTTTGCATTTCCCTGTCAACTGAAAATATTCAAACATTTTTTTGGCAAGCAAAGCAATTAATTGAAGAAAAAAATTAGTGAATGCAAATATTTTGAAACAAACTCATGTAAATAAAGTATGATACTCACCATATTTTTGCACAAAAATAGTGCCCTTCAAGAAACTAGATTAATCACCGTTATTTTATGAAAAGTAAAAAATAAACTGTGATCCAGGCCAATTTTGTACCAATTATTAATGGTTTAGTGGTCCATAACTTTTCAAAGAATATATTTATGGACACAGCTGGCAGACAAATGGATTTAACAATTTTAAGCAATAAATCAACCAAATAGTCTTCACATCCATTAAAAATCATCTAAACGCTGAATATTTTGTAACTTTTAAGAATTTAGGCTACTTGCTATTTCTTTTCTCCTAGTTACTTTCAACAGACTTTTGCAACTTTGAACTTTTTCACCTTGCACCATTTTCTTTGTTTCCAAAAATGACCTTTAAAATACAAAATGATATTTAATATTTTTGTCAAAATATATTTTAGATGCAAAAAATGATAGCTTTCCAACCAGCAGATATGCTATTTGATTAGGAGACGACTGAATTTTCTGGTAACAACTAAATGACTTAAGCTGCGCGAAGTCCAAAGAGTACACTTTGATATTATTTAATTCATATTTTTGCAGCAATTAAAATCGTGTTTCATACGGTAAAAAATTTGTCGGAGATAGATGATGTATTTGTAATTATAACAATTTTGAAAATATAATAATATATTTGTTACGTCAGTGGTAATTGTACCATATTTTGAAAAAGTACAATAAAAATACATTTTTAAACAACAAGTAAAGTAGATGTTGGTCTTTCAAAATGTTGATATATTTTTGAAAAAGAAAAGATCTAGTGTAATTGTCAAATTCGGAAGGAGTTTTAGGGACACACATATCGTCTAGCAAAAATTTCATAAAAATGTGTTCCAGCAGTGAGACGTTTCTTACTTAGGATGGTGAAGGCAATCAATCCCCTTGCTATGTATGAATAGTAGTTGTCTTACACAAAATTTATTTTTAACCGTTTTGGTTTTAATGTACCGGTAACTAAAGATATCCCTGCCTCCCTATTCAAATGGTTAGGTCAAATCATTGCCGAACGAACATGTTCAGTGTACAGGTACTATGACTTGACATCCTTAATAAGCAAGTAGCATTTTTACTAAAACAGTAAAATTGGGAACAACAAGCACAAAATGATGTAGAAGACTTTAAACATGTTATATCAGACCTATATCAGACTTATATCAGACTGATGTTTGGCAAATGTCAGACATGTATCAGCATCTAGTTTATCTAAAATAATTTTCAATATAATCTTTTTTGATATGACAGAAGGTACTACTCTTGTGTTTCTAACGATCTTAAACGTTCAATGTCGAAAAAATTCCAGTCTAAACGGTCTGTCTAATTACATGCGAGTAAATGTTCCAAACGACAGGATGCAAACCTTACATAATCCTTTAGTCATAATTGTTAAACGTGGAATCTTCAGGATTTTTAGAAGATTATCTTTAATACTCCATTATGTTTCAACGTAAATCCTGTTCGCATACTTTTTCTTTACAGTCAAAAAGAAATAGTTTGACATCCTGTGCTAAAGAATATTTATCTCCTCAAATTCTTCAGCATTATCTCAGAAAAAAATATTTCTCTCTTCACTGTGTCATCAGCCATTGATCCGTACTTCCAATAGGCGTGGTAACCCGATACATATCCTTGCGTTGAAAAATATCTCACAAGCTCAGATTTTATTTTGGCATCTTGCTTTTCAACAAGGTCGTGAATAGAGTCGTGAAATCGTGTTACAAGTTGGGTAAGAGCTTCCTCTGTGCAATGACTGCGCTGCAACACTAGACAAATAGACATACTTTATATTATATACACATCATACTATAAATAAAGTAAAATGAATATAGTTAGTTAACAGAAGGCCATCAAAAGAATAAGAGAAAAGAGAGTTTTTTACAAGTTATTTACATATTTTCTTAATCTAGAGGGGCACCAACATACCGCAAAATATAATTCATGGCAATTGTGTTCTTACTCACTATTAATAATTGAAACGTTACTTTTAATCCCCGTTAAGCAAGCACAAAAAACAAAATATTTCAATCTTGATGAATAAAAAGATAGATGGTAGAAAATTAATAAAAAGGCACAACAATTAACACTTACAAATAGACTACATTTATAACATACAGACTCTTTTCAGATACGAATGGACGTTCAAGAGGCCATTGCATTGTTATTATTGGCAAGGAATTTCGTATGTGTGAAAAAGTGGATTAATCAAAAATTGTCTTAATTCACAAGTGGTTTGTGCTAGCAGATAGATTTTAACAAATACTTAACTGTACTAAAAAATCAGATTTTTTATTTTAAACAATACAATCTCAAATGTATGATACGACTGAAATTCTGGTTTGTTGCTATGGAAGCTGCAATGTCAATTTCATAAGGGATGTCAAAATTCATTAGGCTCGTAAAAATGATGGTGCAACTATTTCTAAAAATATGTAATAGTAATAGGAGTAATAATAAAAGTAAAAATTATTATATTAAGAGTAATAGTAATAGTAATTAAAATGAAAAGGTTACTCATGAAAAATTCTTGAGAGCCACAGAGAAACTCTCTGACTAGCACCCCTTGGCAGAGACATCAATTTGCCATGAGAAAAAAGAAATAAATCTCCATGATAAATGCGCAAGAGCAGGCAATCCACATCAGCGTATTTAAGGCAAAGATAGGTTATATTTAACAGGACGCCAGATGCCTGTTGTATAGAGCAAAAATAAGGGTATTTCCAATGGTTACCAGGAGTTCAAGCGACACCATGTTATAACTTGGTAGGCAAGGCAGTATATTTGGATGTTTGCAGAAAGAAAGGTTCCTATGAGTACACAGTTGCACTAGCCTGACTCAAATAAAGTATTTATTTAACAATTTGCGGTACCTTAACGTATAGACTGGTAAAGTAATCATTGTCAAAAGACTTAATATTAATATTATTAACAAGAAAAAAAATTGTCGTTGTCTCTGTTGACTTTAGATTAAAGCACAAGAGAAAATGATAAAATGCTCTAAAAGCTCAGGGTTACCTAATTGATGATTGTTTTTTATTAACATTGGAGAATTTGGGAATAATCCAAAAGCTACTTCAAAAACACGTTACACAGATTGACGTAAAGTAGTAACTGCACAAACACAAATCACTTTGTTACTGAAGATTATTACAATAATTATGAATGTCCTGGAAGGTCTACCAAGACTTGTTGTCACTTGAGGTACAGGAAGCAACCAACAGTCAAATACTAGCAAGATTTATGGCAAGTGATGACGATAATAATAACAATAATAATATTAAGAACAATATCAATACTATTAAAAATAACAATAGTAAAAATAATTAATAATAATAATATTAATAGTAAAAATACACGTTCTGGGTATTGATGTTAAACTGCCTCCTCTTGAGAAGATTCGACTTAAGCGAATGAGCTTAACCTTTGCCATAACTACCTCCAGATCACCGGGTGAAGAAAGGTGCAGTACCTCTTAGCTCTCTCACAGACGATGAACTTCTGGGTTGACGTCCAGCTTGGGTAAGTAAGTCTTATAGCCAGGAGGGGGCTCTTGAGCCTTGGCTGGCAAGCCTCCTAGGAGAGGAAACCCACTATTACAAACCAGAGGAGATGGGGCTCTTCAGTTATGGCAGACAACTTGTCTAGCGGAAACTGCACGAAAAATAGTGGGGTAGGTGATGTTCTTTAGCTTCGGTAGGCAAATTATCTGGTGGATGCTACACGAACAATTTTACCGGCAACCCTAAAGGTTTCATGCTGACATGGGTGAACGTCCACTGTGGTACAAGATCATTAGTTGAGTTTATCTGGTAAAGGAGTGACCACTCTGTCACTTTAAAGCCTTATCCAGAAAGCTGGACAGCCCTAGGAGGACTTCTTATAACCGTGCATTCAAATGAAAATCATATGGAAGACTTAGATTCCAATTTCACAGGGCTGCGAAATTTTAAAGATCAGGCATGTGATAGCTGATTCTAGGGTCATTTGCTATGCGAAATCCAAAACTCATACTCATTTTGTCCAATCAGGTAAGTTTTTGAGATACGACGTTGTAAAGAATTGTTATTGATGTTTCTTAGTGCTATTTATTACCTTTAATTTTGGATTTGGTGCTTCACAAAAAGTATGCATTTTATCTAACAAACTTCAGAAAATATATATTATACATTACACAAAAGCAATCATAGATGAAGGGACTTTTTAGTGACTTTCTCTTGTACTGAGTAGCCACCACGTCTCGCTTCACACACAAACAGTAGTTCGCAAGAAAGTTCAACTCTCTGAGTGATATAGTCTAAGTGGGAGCATGGAAGGTGCATTCTGACTGACATTTGAACTACTAATTTTTGCACGCTCTTCAGGAGTTTGTCAACTTTCTTCTCGTATTCTGTACACCGTTTGTTCAAAACGAGGTTGTAATTACTGATTTAAGAGACAGCCAAGCAGACAGCTCAGCTCCACTCAGTGTATCATCGAACATTGAGTCCTTCATGAGTTCCTGTATCTGAGGCTCATAAGAAATGCCAGCCTTAAACTTTTCAAAACTTATCCAAGGAAACTTATACTGAAGGAAAGTAAACCCTTTACCTTCCCTGTCAATTTCCTTTACAAAGTTCTTCATAAGTTTAAGTTTGATGTGTAAGGGTGGAAGTAATATCTTGTTTGGTTCAACAAGAGGATGAGACTGAACATTATGCAAACCAGGTTCCAACCCTTGTCTTGGCGGCTATTCTTGTCTGATATAATGTTGATCATCAGTCCGACTGTCCCACAACCACAGAAGGCAAGAATACTTTGTTTATCCACCCTGTAGTCCTAAAACCAATCTGACAAACTTAAGGTGTCCACAGATTTATCAAACATGTTTTTGGTAGTTCGGAGCAGACAGGAACTCGACCATGTTGGTAGGGTTTCTTTCATTTGCACAGATTGGGCAATTGGAATTAAAGAGTATTTATTTTTATTATGAAGGACAACTGCCTTAAGACCTCTGCTTGAGGAGTTGATAACAAGTGTCCATTCAGTAGCATTATAGTCCATCCCCATTGATTTCATCAAATCAGCAATGTTGTTGCAGTAAACTAATGACGAGTCCCTTTGGGTTGTAAAGAAGCGTCTAAATTCTCTTTAACTCTCTCGATACCAGTAGAAGGTTGTTACAGGTGCCAGCAAATTGTTCTCAAAAAGACGACAACCGCTGGTTGTGCCGAGTTCTTTGAGAAGTTTAGGTCTTGTGTCAGGTCATTGAGATCTGCTTGTGTTAGAGGCACTGGCCGTCATTATCTTCTGGTATGTATTCTTCACTCTCTATTCTGTCATATGTGTTATCAGATTCTGATTCAAAGCTAGATTCAACTGCAACATCTGGTCTTATGGCAGACGGGGCATCAGGATAGTGAACACAATGCTTGTTCTTGCTATTGACTCCTTGAAGACTGGTCATACAAATATAGCAATCTGTCCCATGATCTCTGCTCTCGAGCCGTACCATAGGAACAGCGAATCCCATACTTTTCCTTTTGTTATTTCTCCAATCACGTAAGTTTTCAACACATGTTTTGCAGCTAATATGGGGTAGAAATAGCTTCGGTTTACAAGCCTAACTGTAAAGTAAGCATGATATGCCCTCTCCGCAAAATCAGTTATTTTTGTTGCAAGGCGACCAAGTAGAATCACATTACCGTATATATAACATACATATAACTGTATATATAATAGGTAGATATAACCGTAAGGACGGTCTTTACATTTGAAATCCGTTCTTTCTTGATCTAAAATACTAAAGAGAAACGATACGTCTGTTACTTGCTATTGCAAGTCACATTGACTTGAGCTCAGCTCTGTTAAACAATAAATGACTATCCAGGAGTAAACCGAAAAAGTTTCAGTTTCAGTTTCCTAAAGTTAAAGACCAATGGAATTTATGTTTCAGATTAAGACTGCTCCAGTTTCCCTTTCTGTATAAAAAAAAAGATTGGGCCAGCTGTACCCCTGTTTTTCTTGAACTGAGTACTATTCAAGCGTTAAAATGTGCACTAATCATATCTCAAAAACCTGACCTGACTAAAGGAAGTGGATTGTATTTTTGTATTCAGCGCAAAAATGTACAAAAATGCACAAATCCACAGAGCCTTTAAAAATTGTTAAACGCAGGCCAGTGTTATGAAAGTCAACTAAACTTTACACTTGGCGTTGCAAACAATAGTTGCTCAGAAATTAATACTGTAAGCATAGCAGATGGTGTACAAAAATACCAGATTTCATACAATGAATAGTAGGACTGAGGAAGGAAAGGAAAGAGTAGTAGAAATTGATAGGAAAAAAAAAATGAAAGGGAAGAAATTCATGAAGAGGATAAAAGAACGATGGCATCAGGAGTATCCAAAGGAAGGGAGGACAACGAAGAATTTAATAGACAACGCTAAAAGAATAGCCGAATATGGCTGAGGTAGAGTACATGAGGACTCAGTTAACAGGAAAGTACAGGGAAGGAACACACAACCGGGACACGTGGAATGGACAACAGAGATAAAATAAGATTACTACAAATTCACAATGAAGAAAGAAAACGGGAAAGAGGGCTTATGAAAAGAGTGAAAGAAAGATAGGTTAAAGAGTATTCAAAGTATGTCACAGCCAGCATACAGAAATTATCCGATATTGCAACAAAGTTATGTAAAGAACAAACCATTACTAATTTTATACTAGTAAGAAAAAGGAATAAAGTAGAAACTGATAGCAAGAAAGAGATAATTGATAATGAAGTAAATCAGGATATATCACAGACCATGACGTAGTAACGGAAGGCAATGACTTGATAGGTGAAGACGTAGCCTTTAATTAATTGAATCAGAGCACAATGACAGAAATGGAACCGGGAAAGAAATTAAGGAACACTAAGGTTCTTACTAAGTTGCAAGAGAAAGTAGACAGTCTCTTTGGACATTATTTGATCAAATGTAGGAGTCAGAAACAACATCAAAGAACAAAAGAAAGTACAAAGAGAAATAGGTAGATCAATTGGGATATAAAAAATTATACTGGAAAAGATGATTGAAAGAGAAAAGAGAATAAAACGCAATGCCAACTTTGAAAAAGACCAAAAAGTCTTTTTTAGGACTTTGAAAGAAAAGACTGTAATTTAAGGAGAGCTACCGCCGATCGAAAAGTTTGTTGACGTCTGGGCTGAAACATGGGGAAAAAAGGGGAAAACTCCAGAAGTGCCATGGATGAAGAAATTTAAAATGGTGCTGCTAGAAAAGGTAAAAATGTAAATCAGTTTACCGTCACTAAAAGTAAAGTTGTTGCAGTGATTTAAAATAGGAAGAACTGAACATCTCAATTCAAAACTATTGGTGGAAAAGATTCCAAGCAGCATAGAAAACATCGAGGAGAGCATTTGAGAAGGTGAAGAATTATAAAGAGCTGATACCATTATGGTGACAAACAAGAAGAAAAGTTCAAATAACTAAGAGAAAAGACCTTAGCAATGAGCAGAAATATCGCTCAATAACGTGTATGAACACTCCATATAAAAGTATGATAGGATTAATTGGAAAATACATGAGAGAACAAACACTAGAGAATACGATTTGGGATGACAGACAGCAGTGGAGCTTTGGAGGGTTGACTGGCAGAGTTGATCAGTTAATAATTGACAGACGTATCACTGAAGAAGTAAAGACCTATCACCTGAATTTAGCCTTCCATGTTGCCTTCTATGGTTACCAAAAGGCCTATGGCAAAGTGTACCACCTTTTTTACATGGATGACCTGAAATTATTTGCGAAAAATGCCCAACTGCTCGAAGGATTACTTACAACTGATAAGATTAAGATATCTGCATGGGGGTAGGGCTTGACAATTGTGCAAAGGCAACATTTATGAAAGGAAAACTGCAAGATACCACTTCAATTAACCTTGATATTGAAACCACTATCAAGAACTAGACTCGGAGTCAAGCTGTAAATATTTGTGAGTGAATGAAGGAGGCGGAATAGAGCACACGTCAATGAAAGAAAAAATCAGAAAAGAATATTATCGAAGGATAAAGCTGGTCCTTAAAACAGAGCTGAACTCAAAGAATCGAATAGAGGCCATCAATAGCCTTGCCATACCAGTTGTACAGTATAGTTTTAACATTATAAATTGGAATATATCTTCTTCTTCTCCTTCCGGCCTTGGTCCAACGAGTCAGCCGCTCGACACGTCCTTCTTCACTCTCCTCGACCTTGCCACATTCCATTTCTTGCTCCAACGCTCTTCATATCTCTTTCGATCACATCCTTCCAGCGGAGCCTTTGTCTTTCTCTACTCCATTTCCTTCCACCTTTGCCATTAGTGACTTTCTCACTGTACTCTGTTCTCCCATTCGCATTACATGCCCCAACCACCTCAGTCTTGCCTCTCTTGCTTTTTCGTTGATGTTCACCACCTTAGCAAATTTTCTGATAAGCTCGTTCGTCCAATGTTCCATTAGAGATATGTTGCAGATCCACCTCAGCATCCCCATTTCTATGCTCTCGAGTAGCCGTTCCTCTGTTTTCTTCAGTTGAAAAGCCTCCATGCCATACAGAAGAACTGGTCTGATCACAGTCTTATAGATCTTCACTTTCAACTTAATTACCATCCTTTTGTCACATACTACACCACTACTCTCCCTCCACTTGCCCTCACGCCTTGTTCACTCTTGCCTTCACTTCTTCTCTACTTCCTCCCGTCTCATTCACCACTGTTCCCAAATAATTGAACTCGTCCACTTGCTTGATTTCCTGGTCATGCCGATCTTTCACTGCCACCCGAAGACCCCCTTCTTTTGCTGATACCATCACTTCAGTCTTCCTGGCGTTCACTTTCAAGCCCTTTGCTTCCAGCTCCTCCTGCCACTCCCGGATCTTCTCTTGCAGTTTTTCCTCAGAGTCGGCTGAGATGACAATGTCGTCTGCGTACAGAAGCTCATCTGGGACCGCTTCTCTGACTGTACATTTCCATCACTATTCTGTATCACTGCGATATCTTCCGTGTCTCTTTTCAGTCTATTTCTTGCTTTTGCTACCTTGAAGATCTTTTTCTGTCCTTCCCTTGAGTTCACGTCCTGCTACCATTTTTCACTGCATTCCGTCCTTGTCTTTGTAATGGTTTTCTTTGCTGCCCTCTTGCTGGCTCTGTATGTCTGTCCAGTTTCTTCAGTTCCCAATTGTTTCCAACTTCTGAAACCGTCCTTTTTCCTTTTCACTTCTGCTTGCACTTCATCCAACCACCACCACGTTTCTATGCATGTTGGCTTTAGTGGTTTCTTTCTCCCACATACATCAGTAGCCTCAGCTGTCATCACATCTCTCATGAAGTTCCATTCCTCTTTAATGGGCACACGTTCCTCCACTTGCCCTATCCTTCTCAAGACTCTGTCCTTGAAGTTCGTCTGCACATCACTATTGTCCAGCTTCCAGATCTGTATCTTTCCTTTCCGTCTCATCTATTTCCTTCTCTTGCGCTCCAGCTTCATTTCCATTATTAAGAACCAATACTGGGCTACCACAGGCTCTCCCGGGATCCCTTTACAATCCATTATATTCTTCTTCTTTTCCCTTCTTGTCAGGAAGTAGTCAATCTGGCTCTTATTTTCTCCACTGCAGTAAGTCACAAGATGTTCCCTACGTTTCTCAAACCATACGTTTGGCCCAGTCCAAAGGGTCCAAGCTTCCTCTCGAAACCAGCTCTGTTATTGCCAACGTGTCCATTAAGATCTGCTCCAATGATCACCAGCTCCTCTGGGGGAAAGCTCCTGACAGTACCCTCTAACTCTTCAAAGCCTTTTTCCTTTTCTTCATCCCTGCATCCTATCTGGGGTCCATAAGCACTTACGATGTTAATCTTGCTTCTCTCCGATACCAATTTGATGCTAATTGTGCGTCCGCTCACTCTCTTTACCTCAATACCTCTCTTTTCAACACTTCGATTAGTGTGATCCCAATACCATTCTTTCTCTTCTCTGTTCCATGGTATATCAACTTATACCTATCTCCCAGCTCCTTTGCACTGCTCCCTTTCCACTTTGTTTCCTGCACACATAACACATCAATCTTTCTCCTCCTCATCACGTCCGCAACCTCCCTACATCGCCCTGTTATACGTCCAACGTTCCAATTACCTATCCTGATTGTACTGGTCTTCCCTTGCTTCTTTAGTCACATGCGGGACTCATGCGATACCTATTGCCCACTTCCCACAAAATACGAGGGCCTGTGCTGCGCGTCGCTGTCGGGGAGCGCCTTAGCTGCATTCTCATTGGTGTCGAGATTCATTTTCGTTTGATCATGTGCCCTTCCTTAAACCCGGCTGACAAGGCCTGACAGGAGCACTGTTTTCGGCAGTGCACCTAGCCTTTGGCAGTCTATACACCTACTCGCAAGGCAGCGAAGGAATTTAACCCATTCCTGGGCAGGAATTGGGTGAGTGCCGGGACGTGTCCACACGTCAGTGGGCCCTGCACACTGCGCCTAAAGGGGAGTCCATCCTTCGGTGACAGGAAATCGGCTGTCACACCTAGCCAGAGCCTCGTTAGCCGGCAGCCTCGCGGCAGCCGTTACCAGGTCACACCACGAGGAGGTGAGGTTGGCTTGGCCAGAGAGTGGGTCACAGACAGGCTACTGGCTTCACCGTTCACCCGAAGGCTAGTCTGTCTCAAACCACAGCCACATGGCTGGGCTAATCATTTCTGCCCCTTATGACCTATAAATTGGAAGATATCTGATGTAAAGCAAATGAATAGAAAATCACGCAAACTAGTAACATCGAACAGGTCACTTCACCTGAAAGCTGATGTTGATTGTATTTACGTACCTAGAAGGTAAGGAGGTCGTCGCCTTGTTCAATTGGAACTTTCGTATAAAACAACAACGATAGCGATGAAACATTATTTAAAAGTCTCAAATGATTGGAGGATTCAACTAGTTTTTCAACACGAAAACAGTAAAAAGCTTCACTCAGTAGTCAGAAAAGCTACGAAATTTGAAAATGAATTAGAAGTTGAACCAATAGTTAAAGACCTCCATGGAACCAAAGTAGCGAGAAAAGTGAAAGAACATGAAACTCCTCCAGTAACTGAAGCCCAAAACGTTACCATCGTGTGGCACTTCCCAGTAAATACAGACAGAACAGTTCAGGCCAATCGCCCAGACATTATTGTAAAAGATCACAGAGATAAGACCTACATTTTAATAAATATGAGTGTTCCATCAGACAAAAATATAGCTGTCAAAGAGTTTGACAAGCTAAGTAAATATAAGGACCTCAAAATAGAGATTGAGAAAATATGTAACCTCAAAGCAACGACCGTTCCTGTCATTGTAGGCGCCCTAGCCACGATAAAGAAAGGCTCTCAAAAGTTTGTCGAAAAATTACCTGGTGAGCATAGCCTCCANGTCGATCAACAAGCAACCAATCAGTAGCTGAGGAGTGCAGGATTAAAAGCAGAAACCGAAGGCTTTATCACTATCAAGTGAACATCTTAAAAAATGGAGCAGACCCAAAATGTCGCTTCTGTAACGTATTTGTTGAAACAGTAGACCACCTGATATCTGTCTGGATGCCCTGTCTTAACCTCCAGTGAGTATGTCAAAAGACATGATAGAATCGGACAATATCTGCAGTGGGGTATTTGTAAACACTATGGTACTGACACCCACCAGAACTGGTATGAACACCATACTCCTCCAGTAACTGAAGCCCAAAACGTTACCATCGTGTGGCACTTCCCAGTAAATACAGACAGAACAGTTCAGGCCAATCGCCCAGACATTATTGTAAAAGATCACAGAGATAAGACCTACATTTTAATAAATATGAGTGTTCCATCAGACAAAAATATAGCTGTCAAAGAGTTTTACAAGCTAAGTAAATATAAGGACCTCAAAATAGAGATTGAGAAAATATGTAACCTCAAAGCAACGACCGTTTCTGTCATTGTAGGCGTTCTAGCCACGATAAAGAAAGGTTCTCAAAAGTTTGTCGAAAAATTACCTGGTGAGCATAGCCTCCACGAGATCCAGAAAGTAGTTTTAACCAGTAGTGCTCACACTCTGCGAAAGTGTCTCTCCACTTAAAGATTTTTTTATTTATATTTTTTTCACTTAAACGTCCATAACTTTTCACGAACTTTAAATTTAAAAAATAATTTCGCAGGCGAAATAATTTCATTTTCTATCAATTTAATTAAATTATTATGTTTGTACAAATATGTATTTTTATATTCATACCATTTTTTTTACATACGAATCTGTATTTTTACCTGAAGGTCATGTGTGTGTCTTACTCTAAAACCTTTGCTCGCCTTAGGTTACTGGGGTGGACCAGTAAGCAATTGTGTAAATATGCAGGATAAGGAAATTTGATGATGATGATGATAAAAAAAAAAACCATCCCAGTTGCTGTTGGTTTCCTCGTTCTGATCATGAAAGGAACACAAGCATATCTAGAAAAGATCCCAGGTGAATCATCACTGCAAGAAATCCAGATAATTGTTAACAGTGGCACATCAGGTGTCTTGAGAAGAGTCTTATCTATGTGAAGCTTTTCTGTCTTGAATATTTTAAAATTGATTTCAATGTTATGGAGCTGCGATTTGAATGTTTGTACCTTACACTGTCTTAATAATGGTTTGAAAATCGTTTTTTGGTGTTAAATAAATTGCCCGTTTTTCTCTAGATTTTAAACTTTTTATACTAAAATTATATATATATGAATAGTTTTTTAACTAATATTTTATAGAAACCTTTTTCATAATTTAGCCTTATTAAAAAGCTACATAACTTAAATTTCACTCACCCTAGGTAACTGGTAGAGTGACCCGGTGTTTGATCTTAAAATGCAAATCAAAAGAAAATAATGATAATGAAAATAATAATAATAATAATAATAATAATAATAATAATAATAATTGTGGCAGTGTCGAGGTACGAAGCTGAAATTATAGACAAGAGCAGAGATGAAGAAAAGTATCTTGATAGAATACCTCAAAAATTGTTTACCATGCATATACAGCTTCACCCAAAAAGTGGTTTAGATCAGAGACAAACAAATGTATGATCAGTTTATCAGAGATTTACCAGACACCACTGGTAAAAATTTTAAGAATATCCCTCATTTTAGTAAAAGCATCTTAGCTAGGCCAATTGTTGTAATTATATCTTGTTCGAATTTGCCGTTAGGTGTGATTATTGGACCAAGATATTTGAAACTATTAACTTGTTTGATTTCAATTCTACAAATCTTAACTGAACAGTTTGGTACTGTGTTTGCCTTACTTATCAACATAGAGAAGATTTTGTTACAATTACCGTTTATACCCATTCTTTCAGTATGATGTAGTATCTGATCATCCAAATGTTGCAATTCTTCATTGGAGTCTGCAATAACCACAGCGTCATCAGGTACCCAATATTATTTATAAGAATTCCACCAACGGAAATTCCACCCTCTTTTTCTACTTCTGAGAATATTATCTCACTGTATATATTGAGGATGTCCTGGGTACGACATTAAATTGCACTCTGGGGTTCCCTTGAGCAGGGATAGTACCCCATAAGCTCCCCGTGCCAGGGTTACGGTGAAGCTGCTGGCAGCAGGGCGGTGGATAGTCTACAGAGGCGTCTACAGTGCAACTGTGTGAACGGCTCAATGGACTTTACGCTTGGCGGAATCCAGGTCCAACCAGGAAAACGGCAAGGGTAACCCTCCTGAGTACCAGTAACTGCGAGCAAAGAAAGACCCTTGGAGCTTCTACTTTGCTTAACCTCAACTCCTGACAACACAACTCATGAATCGACAACCTCAAACTAAACCATACCGCATCGCTCGTCGCGCGGGTAACCAAGGAGAGCGTCGCCCAGCGAGCAACCAGGCTGGTGATGTTAAGCATGCTACTGGGAAAAAACAAAGGATGAACCTACGAAAAGAGTACAAAATCGGTACTTGGAATGTTAGAAAAATGAAGGAAGCAGGAAAATTGAGCACAGTCTGCAATGAAATGAAAGAAAACAACATACAAATTCTTGGGCTGTCTGAAACCAACTGGAGCAATCGAGGCATTTTCAAAACAACGGACAACAATACAGTACTCTTCGCTGGCAAGGACAACGGATACAGTCATGGTGTTGGAATCATTCTTACCAGCGAAGTTGCCAACAGTCTAATCGGCTACAACCCAGTGAATGACCGGATAATTACAGCACGGATGGCCAAACCCCATAACATCAGCATAGTTCAGTTCTAGGCGCCCACATCCACAGCCACCGATGATGAGATTGATGATTTCTACAACTAGCTACAAGAGGTCATTGACAAAATCCCTAATCGAGATGTAAAGATCGTCATGGGAGATGCAAATGCCAAAGTTGGGAAAGCGACCGTGAAAAGCGAAACTCATGGACAATTTGGACTTGGGATCAGAAACGATAGAGGAAGTGAACTGACTGACTTCTGCAAAATCAACAACCTTGTGATTACCAATACCTGTTTTCAACATCATCCAAGGCGACTCTACACCTGGATATCACCGGATGGAGAAACAAGAAACCAGA
>RDPX01000015.1:1652578-1694612 GCA_003991215.1 Morbakka virulenta
CCTCTCTCTCTCTATATTTCTCTCTCTCTTTCTCTCTCTCTCTCTCTCTCTCTCTCTCTCTCTCTCTCTCTCTCTCTCTCTTTCAGGTGCCATATCAGGCGACTTGGGCTGCGATGCTCTAACACAATTTTTTGTTTATTGTAACTGAAGTAAATAAGCTATTGTCTTAATGGCTCTTTCTTCAATCTATTTCACAAACTGCAATCCAATGAAATCGTCGTCTTCACTTGCTCCTTTTATCTTCCATCTTTTCAACTGTTGCCATATTTTCCAAATACCTTTTATCATTAAGGATTTCTAAATTGAGGTGCTTCCGTATGTTTCTTTTACTTACATGACGATGTTTTCTTTTAAAAATATGTAATGGCTATCTGATTAAAAACTGATAAATATATAATCTTACCTACATCTAGAATTTTTATTGATGACTCAGAAAATGTACTACACAAAATAGTACAACATAAAATTTTAAAGCTGTTTTTGTTACAGAGAACACTTTATTTCCATTACAAAAACACACACACAGTCAGAGGTAGACAGAGTCAGAGAGACACAACAACACACACACACACACACACATATATATATATGTTATATTTTATACACATATTATATATATGCACATATATATAATATCTGCTATATAATATCTGCTATAGGTAATTTCAAATCTGAAAAGTTTTTATTGGTAAAATATAGAATTTTGACAACAAAGGAATTGTACGATTTCAACTATGGTCATAAGCAAATGCGTTTTCCGAGACGGAAAATGTGTTTCCAGGTCTTCCGCAAAGTTAATGAAATTTGACAAGGCTTCTTTTCGTAAGTCTATGACGTTTTTATTTTAGTTACTACAGCTCACCAAGTCACAGTCGCTTTACGTTGTATAGTTCTAACAGCTCAAATTTAGTCAAAGTCGCTAAGGTTGCATTGAAAACAGTATTATTGACTGCTCAGTGATCTATCTGTATTAAGTGAGTGAGTATAGTTACTAAGCTGCAGTTAGAACTGGGGTGCTTTTGACCAGATAAAATATCCACAGGGAATTTAGATTATAGCTGTGGTATGGAATTAACTTCTGAAACTTAACAGTATGTGCAATGCTACTTCACAGTTAAACAAGGGAAAAATTACCAAGAATCAGCGTTTTACACAAGGATCTAAATCTTCTGAGTAAGAAACTGGCGCCAATGCAATATAGAAAAATATCAATTTTTAAAATTATGTTTTTCAGTCGTCTTGAATGTTGTAAATAAGAAATAAAGAACCCCGACTCTTTCATATTTTCAAAACTGTTAGGCATTGATATTTTCGTCTAACTAAAAAGTTATGATTTACGTGGATTATTTGACAGCCGAAACCAAACTTTGAAAGCTCTTGCTATGATGGATATTAGACTCAGAAAATTCCTAAATTTATGACTAAAAATATTTAAATCGTTTAACGATTTGAAATAAATGAGAAAAAGGAAATCATGCCAACAAAGTACGTATTGTCTATCATATATCCTGGTTGTAGAAATACAAAATTGTTTTCGAGAAGTGTTGGAAGCAGAAAAAGCTATGATTTTGAGTGTAACAATCAAACAGACACATCTGGGGATTAATATGTGATAGGGGAACGTGTTTTGAAGCAAAAGAGAGTATCGATTTTGTAAAAGAAGAGGAAGCGGCTTAAAATGTGTATTAATTTATTCATAATGAAAACGTAAAAAGCTTTTACCAATCACAATTTCCAGCTGCTGACTATCAAGCTATCAAGGCTGTCTTGAAGGGAATAACCCCACTTCCTCCCAATTAGATGAGGTATAAGTATGTGTGTTTGTGTGTGTGCGCGATACGACTTGCTACAAATAAAGTTGCGAATTTTCAGACCTTCTTTCACAGGCCCATGCACAAAGAACATCAACCATTTTTCTTGATTTTAGAAGTAATCATGTCGCAGAACCATCTAATGAAATTCGGCTTTTGTTTCAGTTTCTTCTTGCAAGATAAATACCATTCATATTGGTAGTTTAGGGCTGGTTACAGGTATCAAGGAGAAGTATCTCATAACAAAGATGAAAATTAATGCCTATGAAAAAGCCTGTTGTAAAAGACAGATTTAAATATTTCACTGGAATTTCTTTTTTGTAAAAAAATTTTTTCTAGATTTTTGTGCCCGCGGAAGCAAAATGAGCAAGACCACACTCTATATTTTTCACTATTTGTGTACCTTTGAGTTGCATTGATGCAGTATGAACTTCAAAACATTTTTGGTCAAAAGTATGGCCATTTGCATTTTCCCTCTTTTGTAGCAGATACTGCAAAATTGATGGCCAAAATTGATAAGGGGACGAAGACTGTGGCTGAGCGAGAGCACGGTACTGCTCAAATGTATTTGTAATCTACAGAAAGGTTTAGTAGTACTGTGCTCTTTCCTCCACCACACTGCACTGTCAATTAATTGTGATTTAGCTGAAGTTCAATAAGCATCGGTCTTAGCAATCTGCTTAGCTTTACTGTTGATAGACGTGGTTGTAAACGCATAGTAGGTTTTGATAAAATAAATACTTTTGCAGAATAACGATGAATTATAACTGTAAAAAACTAATAAACAGATAAAGGTGGCGAAATGTCTATATTTGTTTAAAACAACGATAAAAATAAAGAGAGATGTAATACAAATGCTTCTGAAAAGTAACTGTGGTTTTTTTGAAAATTCTAAACATCTTCGATCGTCAGGCTGACGATGGGAGAAGTATCTCCCGAAACGTAGCTCGGAAAAAGCTTACGACTCATGACATGATAAAGCTCTTACATCTGTAGTTTTTTTGTTACGCTTGATTGGCTGGTGGCACCATGTTCACCCTAATTTGATATAATATGAAAAAACTGCAAGTGTAGTGTATAACCCAGTAGGGTTTACTAAAAACTGTATGTATTATACAAAAAAGCCAGAAATTCAATATAATTTAATTGATCTTTTGTCAAACCAGAAAATTGATCTGTTTAGTAACTGGTTCTTTAGGTATAGAAAATAACTTAAACCTTTTCAACTGCCTCCAATATTCAGAATAAAAGATACATTCGATAAAGAAAGTGAAAATCATTCGGTTGGAAAAATTCTGACGAACCGATTTGAAATCGTGATAAGATGGGAGAAACACATTGGCCAACTATTTGACGATGGAAGAAGTAATACTGAATCACAGGATTAGTTATCAGGATTTCCATTAACTAAGCATGAAATACAAAGCAATTGTAAAAATGATAAGTGGTAAAGCTGTTGGTCTTTCCAAAATCTCTACTTAAAAAAACAGATACTGGGTGACAATGCAATGAGTATATTGCATAGAGCAGTAAATGATATACACCAAGCTGGAAGAATATTAGAAAACTTGAAACCATCTGTGCCAAAGAAACTTAAAGTCGATGATATCACTATTCTAAATTTGGCCCATTATGTAATATGGTTGTAAAGTCAATACGCCGACTGACGAAACGTGATTTCTGAGGAGAATTCTAAGAGTGTACTACAAAAACAGAATTGTAAACTAGGCATTTTTAATAGAAGGAACATTTGAGACAAGGAATGTGATTTATTTTTAAGCGACAGCGACAGCCGTTAAATGAGAGCGCTTTCTTTAGTATTGACTAATTAAAATTCTTATTTCACTAAAGAAGGTATTTGGTTGATTTTGATAGATTTTTATATTTTTAAAACTATATATATACATGAACAAAACGATTATTTAAGCAACAAAAATTTTTAACAGGGCATCTTAAGATAGCAAAATTTCTGTACTAAAATATTTTTATATCCTGTATTAAGGGTTACGTCTCAGACGCTCTGTGCTGCACTGATGAGCCCACAAAGGGCGAAACAGTACTGTCTGCAGATTGAGTATTACGGTCCCTTACGAAAGTTTGGTTGAGCACTCTATCTGAGATGGGAACCTGTTGTTAGCGTAATGCAATGCTCACTGCGCATGCGTGGTTTGAGCACTCTGACAGGATCCCACAATAACTCTTTAAGCTGTGTTTGCTCCGGCAACATGGCCAGAGAGTTATGTCTCAGAAGCTCTGTGCTGCACTGATAAGCCCACAAAGGGCGAAACAGTNATGCAATGCTCACTGCGCATGCGTGGTTTGAGCACTCTGACAGGATCCCACAATAACTCTTTAAGCTGTGTTTGCTCCGGCAACATGGCCAGAGAGTTATGTCTCAGAAGCTCTGTGCTGCACTGATAAGCCCACAAAGGGCGAAACAGTACTGTCTGCAGATTGAGTATATCCTGTATAGAAATTGATAATAAGAATGATAATACTACTTATAGTGCAAAGAAGCACTAGCAAGCACGGTTGGGAGTCTTTAGTACTGAAAAAAAAAAGAATGTCGATGTCGCCGAAGCGATGTACATGGGCTGTAATAAATATATTCTGATTGAAAATATTGTGAAAAGCCCTATCTAACAAAATGTATGTTTAAAGATTTCAAATGAAGAAGCTTTTTAAATAGAAATGATTGGCCACGTTTGAAAACAAACAAGGCAAAGAAGGAGAAGAAGAAGAAGAAAAAAGGAGAAAAGAAAAAGAAGACGAAGAACAGAAGAAAATTAAAAATCGAAGTCATTGACCATATTCTTTAACGAGATGCTAAAAAAAATTTAGAGATTAAAGTAATTGGCGAAAATAGACCTATCTTCCACTTTTGAGCATTGCAATCTACTCGTATACTTTTTTTTCGATTTAAAGGATAAAAAGTGTTATACTTCATTGTTTTAGTGACATTTTGAATGGGCCGATCTTCAAATAACTATTCAGGCTTTTATTTTAAGTCACAATGACCTAAAATAAAGACTGAATAAAAAAGCGCCACTTTAAATGAGTTAGACACCAAGTACCATACCGATGCCACTGTGACCTGTTTTAGTGACTTCACAAATCGTAAAAAGCCTGCTCGATTTTCTTTCATGACTGGAATAAAATGACTACGATTTCACACGTATCCTCCTATAATCACATTACAGTCTGGTCGAGCCCCCCGAAATGGTAAAGGCTAAAATATAGGTTATCTTAGTTGAAATACTTAAATTCTAGACCACGACAACCTCTAGCCTGAAAATTAGCTTGAAAAAAAGAGAGGAAGAGAAAGAAGCTAGATGAAGAAGTTGGCATTGGTTAGCCCTTGACAGAAGGGACAGCGTGTAGGATGGGAAAGTGTTGCAGAGGTATAACACATTCACCATTAATTAAATTAAAAAGTAACAGTTTTATTAAGAATAAAAGCATAATCTTTTCAGGTTCATAATCTGTGGGATGAGTTTGTGTTTTCTTTCTTTACCATAAATCTTTCAAATTAGATTATACTTTGCTATAATGAAAGATTTTACCTTTTATTTGCAAAATTCTAAAGAAAATACTTCGGAGAAACCCTGACCCAATGACGTAGAAGATTGGTTTAGAAAAGTGATATGGTTAACAAAGCAGCTTTAATTTGTCCAGATGGTAAAGAAGATGGTCATTAACGCAGTGCAGTGTTATCCTCAAATTGCTTTATTTCAAAATACAAAACTTATGATAAATTTAGCAAGTAACGTGAACTGAAGTTAGTTCCATTTAACATCACAGTATTGGTTATCAACAAAAACTTACTGTGTTCCCATAAATTTTGGGTTTTCCTTCAACAGTTACTGATGTCAATGACGTCGAAATCACACTAACAATAATGGCATTTAGCACTGGCCCAATGAGCATCCATGCTATTGTTATTATCTTTGCTTTGGCTGACCTTGGAGTGATGTCACCGTACCTTTGCGAGATATTAAAAAATAGAAATGTGTAGTTAAAATATCAGAAGGAAAATGCCTCTAAATTCAATAGCATAGTCACGAAAATTAATTCAATTACACGTTCCCTTAGAACAACATTCTTTTACAATTTCTAACTTTCGATTTTAATATTGGTTATAATATATATATATATATATATATATATATATAGATAGATAGATAGATAGATAGATAGATATAATTTCGTATATGTTAAAACAAGAAAAATAAATCCCTCTCACCAACTACAATAATGAATATTAAATAATGAAAATTCTGGACTTTGTGGAATCAGAGGAAGCCAAAGATAACTAGGTAGCCTGACGATCGGAAAAGTCTGTCTCCAAACGTAGCTCCGACAAAGCTTACGACTCATGACACGATAAAGCTCTTATATCAAAAAGAGCACCTTCTTTTTGCCTACCACTCTGTTGGTCTAGGTATATCATTTAAAAATGAATCATTTGCTGCATTGGCATGGAAAAATTACTTTTATTCCTTTGAGATGTTTAAGCTTTGGAGGGTAGTATTGCTTAAGGCAGATATTTACAAAGCCTGCTTTGTTTACTTCTGAAACAAACAGCATCTTCCTTTTGTCTACCACTCTGTTGGTCTAGGTACTTTATTTAAAAATCCATCACTTGATGCATTCGCATGAAAAAATTACATTTACACTATTGTATATTTCTAGGCATAAAGCATTGCCTTAGAGAGCTTTGTATACATCATGTTTTATCTACTTCTTTATACAAATTCTTTCCTTTATAATCTAGTTAATTAATTTAGTTCTATTGTTTACCAAATTTAAATCCCGTATGACATTAGCATGTAACAATTACTTTTATCCTATTGTGTTTTTTTATAAATTAATATTTTTACTGTAAATAAATTTTTTTATGGATTCTGCTGTAGAAACCAACAAATTCCAGTCTGAAGAAGAAATGTCTAAAAGTTACCATTTGAAGGATTGTGTATCTTTTAGACGTTTTATATACATTAAGCCGCCTGCTTTTGAGCAAGTATATTATACATACATAATATGTATATATATTATATTATATATATATATATATAGATAGATAGATAGATGTGTGTATGTGTGTAGTTACAGTAGAAATGTGAAACTAGCGAGCTGGTATAATATCTTGTAAATGCATAAAATCCTATCCAAATTTCTAACTTAGGTTAAGAACTTCAAGTATAAAGTCCCTGACCCAAGTTGTGAATATCGATGGTTAACAAGTTACAGCTTCCTATTATTTTTGAAGCCTTTTTTTCGATATTTTCTCCTTGAAATTCGCCTTGCGTTCCAAAGAATATACTTTTTGAAAAAACATCACACAGTTATAACATACCCCATTGTTGTCATTGAAACAAAGGCCCACCACAAACCAGTTGCTGCTCCTCTTATAAATCCCGGTGAAAATTCTTCGTTTTTTCCCATCCGTTCCTATTCAAAAATAGAACAGTAAAAAAGACTTAAAGTACGTTTATCAAAGCAGATTGATTCAATGTAGCTGAAAGTCTAATATAACAGATAAAAGATGAAAGCAAAAACGTAAGGTCGACTGGATTTTCTTTATTTTTGGCAAAATTGGTGTTTTACAAATACAAGAATTTATTAAGTAAGAATGGCTGACTCTACCTTAAATTTTATATCATTTACACATAGTTAGTGTTTTTTTTATTAGCGTCATATTGTAATTAGGTAATTAAGTGGTAAGGTAATTAATGAAAAAACCACAATGTATCAATATTTAATCCTGTAAGTTTCCTAAATGAAGTAAGCATACATACATTTGCCCTCCTTTGCCTACTTTTGCCTTTAAAATGATGTCTTCCTAATATCAAATGGTAAATTTTGGATGAAGAATTCGAAATTTATAATGAGAATGATACTTGACTATATTTATCTTTAATCACCCTTTAGCATACTTATTTGTATTATGATTAATGACAGTATTTTTTTAAGATATGGAGGCTACCTACATGATTTATATCCTACAATACAAAAACACATTAGGCAATACTCTACAACAAACATTCTAATGAAGCAATTAAAACGCAAAGTTTTTGTTATTGATTATTTTTGCGTTTTCTTTGGTATTTTCTTTAACTCTTCTGCTTTTGATTGGCTTAATTGTTTTATGTTTTGATGTTCTGGACATACCACTGCTTTTGATGCTCTTTTTGTTGTGATTTGTACCTCACGGCAGTTGAGCAGAAATTATAGTTGGTCTGGATATTTTTGATCTTTTCATTTGCACATTTTAAACATATTTTAACTCTATGACACAAGATTATTCTGTAATAAGGTACTCTGTATTTCTCTGCTTCTGTCTGCCTGTCTGCCTGTCTCCCTCTCTTCCTACTTTTCTTCTTCTTCTTCTCTCTCTCTCCCTTTTTCTACAGAGTTCGACAACGTTTAATAATAAACCGCAGTCAACAAATCAAAGATTGGAAACCTTTATTATGAAAAACATTAAAGACGGTTTATTGCATAAAGAGATTTGCACGAATGTTGTCAGTGTAAATTACTTAAGATTGGCCACGTCTAGAGGTCATTGTATCAAATACATTTCTAATTATGCTTCACATGACAACCTAAGACATGTTCCACCCTGAAACAGCAACTATCAACTGAAGTGTCAATGGCAACCTAAATCCTTTTTAACAATGCAGTTCCAGCAGAAGAGACAGTTTTGCCGAAGACAGTCTCCCCGAAAAACACCTCGGAAGAGAGAAGTTGATCTTTGCAAAGCTGAAAGCATTGCAATACTATGGCTTATTTACACAAGCAACCCCGTTGGATTTATCTTTATGACAGATATGGCATGATAAATGAAGAAAAAGAAAGGCAAAATGTTGCCGTACAGCTCACTGGGACCAACAAATCGGAGGCGGGGGGGTTGATCTTGTAAAAAATGTGTACAAGTAAAGTAACTTTTTGGGGAATGTCGTTGGAACAATAATAACCTGTGGGTGGTAAAGAATCAAAAACTACGTTCTAGGAAGTTCTAGGAAACCACTCTTGATTGGTCAGTTCCTGTGTGCATTTATGCGTGTGTGGGTGGGTGGGTGGTGGATTAGTGTTAGGGGCTACTGTAAACTGTTTCTATAGCGAGCATTGAAATCATTCATTGCAATGATATCGGCATGGGCATAGGTCTAAAGGCCCTATTAAATCTATTAGGATGCTGCCTTTATAGTCAAACGAGTCTTAGGATAAAGATTCATATAAAAAAGCAACAGACAGCAAGTTGCTTGAAGGAGAGGGACAAAAACAAAGCTAGGTATATATGCATAGCCTTGAAACCTTACGAGTATCGCAATTACAACAAAATAAATGTAAATACTTATCGATCTCAAGGGGTGTATTTCTTACAAAATTAATAAGATTAGTTTTACAGAGTGCAGGAAGACGTAGTTTTTGTGTGAAGAAAAGACCGGAAAAATGGAAAATGAAACCATAGAATCGACATTATTAACATAGGAAAAAGACTTAAGGTGAAGGAAATTAAATCAACAAGCGTTTGTTGCAATCTAGTGATGAACAAACTGGTCAAGTCTCTTCTAAATATATTTCTCTAGCGAATAACAAAGTAAGCATTTAGAAATCAAGAAAAAAAAAGTAAAAAAAGGCTCATAAAAGTCTTTCAAAGTCTTACCTTTCACAAAGGTTGTTGACTAGCTCATACCGCATTTGATGGCAATCAAAAGACAAAGTGAAAAAAACCATAAGGAAAGGCAAAAATTTATAATTCTGTGCTTGAAACAAACTCAAGCATTTCGAAAGCCCATGAGAGCCTAAATGGGCGAAAGTTAGTTGTTGTAGCTACTCCTCCCTCAAATGGTTTAGGCTTAACCAAAAGCTATTACTTTTGTTGTAAGACCATCACAAGAGAAACTACCAGTCAAGACTGAAAGGGCTCCTTCTAAAGCAAGACTATACCTTGCAACACACGAACGAGGTACTTCTACTCTCAAAATAACCCTTTTTCTAATACCATTCAGGGGATTAAGCTGTATCTTTGACATATTTTGTCAAGATAATTCATTCCTACTACTTTTTAGCCCTTTCATCTTGTTGGGCCTAAGGTTCCTAATTGGGCAAGTGGTGTGTGTTACTAAACTCGCTGCTCTTTATTCTGGTTTTCACGATTATTAAATCTACACCTTTACCTAGTTTTTTTATAAGAAAGGAGCTGCAATAGACTGATAATACTTTCTGTAATATCAAGGTTTTACTCAAATGGCAGCTCTTGGCTGAAATGTTTGGATAGATATAGATGTGCCACACACCAGAAAGTTATACTGATCCCATTAGTATCCATCAGTCCCTGCGTCTAACAACTTGATGCCGTCAGTTTTATCTAAAAATCTACATAACAAGCAGGGGGGAGGGAGCTGTGCTTTGCTCGATGGTGACTGGATTACCTATGCAAAACTGTGGCGTTTTACATTCATTGATACCCCCCCATATCCGCACACCATACTTTCCTTTAACACAGTGTAGTAAAGTACAGTATACTGTAAATAATCCTATTATACTGTTTTATAACTAACTATAGTTGAGCAGCTAGAAAAGGTTTAATAGGAATAGAAAAACTCAAAGAAAAATTTAAAGCTCATTGCATTTACCATTGACCAAACGAATATTCCAGCCAGTGCTGCCATAAGCATGCTTACAAGGACTACAGGCCAGCATTTCACAACTGCTTGGACAATATATTTAACTTTACTTTCCTTTGAGGGATCTTTGACGATAAATGCAGATCCTGAATTTAGTACAAGGGGGATAAATTTGAAATCTTTCATTATAGTGACGTCCTCTTTCTTTCCGAACACTGGAGTATGAATGTGACAGTTGCTGTCCATTTTCTTAAGTAAACTATCGGCATCTGAGGGAATTAATGTTATAAAAGAAATAGCAATATTAAGATAAACTTTAGTCATTAAAATGGAAATTTTACAGACCTAAGAAAATATAGATTTAATGGGAAAATTAGGGCAAAACCTTCGGAATCAAGGATTAATAAACATTGAGTTCTAAATTTAATCAAGGAACACAAATAATTCCAATTGAGTTTACATTGATACGGTCCATGATTCAATACTGAAATCAAATCATCCTTTTCACTTGCCAGTTTACATGCAAGCTCTTTAAAAGCAGCATGTTGTTTTGGGTTATGATATACATATGCACAGAACTATAGAACAACCACTGTGAATAGGAATAAGAATCCACACTTGGTTAATAATATAGTATTTTTCATGCGAATAATTACGTGATATTTATTAGATTTACCTATACTTAATTTTGCTAAATTTGCACTGCAGAATGCTATAAAATACCAAAAATGAAAGGTACATTTAAAAATTTAAATGTTATAATATATTTAGTTCTCATTTTTTGTAATTGGATATTGCATTTTATATTGATTTTGAAAATTTGCTTCACTGTTTGGTTGTGAAGATTCTAGTTAAATTCAGAACTATTTTATTTGCAGGAATAATAAAAGGATACTCAACAGCATTTTGTTTACAAAGATGATAAAGTTACACCTTAAAGTGACCTTAATACACGGTTGTATGGCTTTTTTAGGTCAATGAACGTACAATGTAGTTCTTTCTTTCCCTCACGAAACTTCTCAGCTATCATACGCAAACTCAAAATGGCATCCGTTGTGGTTTGTTTGGGCATATAGCCAAGTTCCTCTCGACTGATTTCTATTCTTGATCGTAACGTAGCATCTACAACTCTTTCTCACAACCTCAAGGGGTAACCAAGCAACTTCATGCCTCTGTACTTAGAGAAACACTGTACTTCACCCTTATTTTTATAGATGGGTGGGAAAATGCTGCTTCTCCAATCGTCTGGCTTTTTCTATGTTATCAAGATCTTGTTAAACAAGGCTGTAAGAAAAGTGACAGGGCTATCACCGAGGCATTTCCACACTATGACTGGAATATTGTCTTTGGCTACTGCTTTTATGTTCTTCATTCGATCAAGAGCTCTCTTTACTTTGTCTTTCTCCATTTCACCAACTCCTAGCTCAGTGTACTGAACATCGGTTTCTCTCTCATTTCAGGAATTTTCAATGCTCTCTCCATCTTTGTAATATGTCAAAATTCGTGTCTGGCACACGGTCATCTTCATCTTTGATCATTTTAACATGCTGTATATCCTTCAAGGGTTCATTCGTTTGCTGTACAACGCAGTACATTGTCTGCTGGCCCTCAGAGGTCTCCATATTCCAAAGATGTTGGTCATATGCTTCAAACTTGAATTTAGCTTTTGTCTGGTTAGTGTCTTTTATGGCCAGTTTTGACTGCAGATTATTTACCTCACTGTATTCTTGGTGTAACTTTCTATAAACAGACACAATCCGGTTTGTTACTCTATCCAGTTCTACCATCCCTCCTATCAGAGTAGGGTGTAGTATGAAGCCTACATCGTTTCTTCCACCATCAGTGTAATGGTAGTACAGTTTGTATTTGCCACCAATATCTCTGGCTTTCTATCCATGCCACTTCGTCTCTTGTAAACATAGCACCTGGACCTTCCTCCTCACCATGAGGTCTACCACCTCTCTTGATCTACCCTTCAGACTGGTAACATTAAGTGACGATACCTTCAAATTATATTCGTCCTTCTGCAATTTCTTTCTTCCTTGTCTCTCTCTGATTCTTCTGCCTGTTCTGCGCCAGTGCCTTTTGGTTCTTTTATCAGTAGCATAATTTCCATTTCCTCGCTGGTTACCCAAATAACAGGCGGCCGTTGCTGACCTGCTCTTGACTGATCTGGTAAAAGTTGATCTGTACTACAAGACATGATTATTAATGAATTTTGACGTGGATTTCTAAGGCCGGATGTCCAAACGGACTTCAGGCACAATTATCGATGGTGTGCCTGGCCTTTGATCTACGGACCTACTTACAAGGCAGTGAGTACAAATCCCGCCAGGTGACCTCGTCCGGGAAGTCCATACGCCCCAAAATGCTCTGGTCACACTCAGGCAGGACAAATCAACAGGATAACGGCTCCTTAACAAAGGAAGTGGTAACAGTTTGGGTACTACGCCTTGCTAAAAGGCAACCCAGGAACTATCCAGGGCAGGATTTTTCGTTCCCTGAGGTTTCTTTGCAACCCACAAACCCTGTGAGGTCGTCATCGTTATCCGACCATGATATGACTGAATGCACTAGGAAAGTAATTGTACACGAACACGCATAAAAAGTCACAAAATGTGGAAAATATGCAAATTATGATATGAACGATGATGAATGATCTTTGAAAAGTTAACTACCAACCTATCTACCAATTAACAAGTGTATCTGCTCACTTGACTATTTGCCAAAACCCTGAAACTTGTATTGGTCGAGCACACCCCTCTCATAAAAAAAGGGTCAAAGCAAATAAATTTCTTTGGTTAACAAAGGAACAATGGGAAAAAATGTCTAACCGAAACAAAATACTTCGAAAAGCGCAAACATACAATAGAGATGAAGACTGGATTTTTTAAATAAAAAACCCAAACAAGTGCACAAATTTAATTTCTTATTTGCAACCTTTTCAGAAGAGTTGTCAAGTCTGAGCCAGATCTTAAATTACTTAATTAAAAGAATTCAAATTCACATAGGCTACAAAATACGTAAACATTGAAAAATTTTGCAGTCTAGACATTTTAGATCAATTCTTCAATTAGCATGTTCTTTGTTATTTTATTGCTATTACTGTTAATAGTAAAAGTTGCATATATTGTGACCAAATTGTAGTCCCAAGGCTTGAAGTCCAGGCATTTGGGATAGGGAAGTGTATAGAAATAGCTCGTGTCAGAATATTTTTTTCTTGCAGACTCTTTTCTGGATTTCTTTGATACGAAGCGATAATAACTGTTGCATGATCATTCATTTCTTTTTAACAAGATCCAGGACTTTGGTCATATTAGTGATAACTGGTAAAATATTTTGTAACTTTTATTTTTTTGTTACTTTTGTCAATAATATTATCATTATTATTATCATTGCGAATTTTATCAAGGTATAAATATTACCTGAATGTAACCTTCCACTTAAAATTACTATTTATAGTGCATACTAAAAATGAATTGTTTTCCAATTGGTTTCATATATCAGAATATTATAAGTTGACTTACCTTTTCTCAGTGCCTTACGTCCATCCTTTGATCGATCGAAATGCAATACCGTAACTATGTCATGTGAAAGACCTGATCCTTTACATTTCCCACAAAGTGTGTTCACCATTTTTTTCAGAAATTTGTGAAAAATACCCTTTTCACCACCAACTGGTCCATGCATATATGGTTTATTAGAGTACCATGCAGTATATACATTTTCGGGGCACCTACAAGTTTCTAAAAGAATAAGAAATGTTGCATATAGACTAATAGAAAAACTATCTTCTCATATAATATTTTAAATATTAGTCTATCGGCAGCCTATCAAGAGTGGCACTGTTAGAGAAACTAGCATATGCAACTTCATTGGAGGAGTGGCTTCACCGTTAAAGACATAATTGTTAAGTCAAGATCTGCATTAGCAAATTTCTCCTTTGTGAGTATTTTGTAGCATTAAATAAATAAACAAATCAGTTCTTGAGAAATGAGACTTTTTACGCGCATGCGCAGAAAGGCTACAAAAGAAAGGAACAAATCAGATACACATAGCTATAACACAGAATCAATTTTGGCGGCTGGCATTGATAACTAATAACATTTTACAAGAGTAGCGTAAAGAATTATTCTCTTCCTAAATTAACAAAGAGACTAACTTATTACACTAAACCAAGAAGCATGTGTAACTAAGTTACACTTGTAAAAAGCAAGTGTGACTTAGTATTAAAAAATCCGATGTAATTAGAACAAAAAGCTCCAGGCATAGAAAAGGAAAAAATGATTAAAAAATACAATCCAACTTTTTTTCTTCCTTTATTAATTAAAATTTCACCCTCTTTGTGGGAGTCTGTTTAAAAATCAATTTTTTGGGTTGAGTTAAGAGATTTCTGAAAGGCAGAGTTCTCAACTACATAGCATTTGAAACCAATGCTTCTAAGCATTCTTATTTGTAATCATAATCTCGAAAACTCGGAGTACCAGGAAATAGAGTTGTGACTATGAACTAATTAAATTCGCAGCTCAATTATCTTCTTTCTGATAAGAGAGCCAAATACATCAAGATATTTTCATGAGAACATAACTGAAAATCAATTTTTTTTAACTGGAAAAAATTGATTTGGTACAAACATCAAACTTGTAGTGTTTGTGATTAAATTTACACTGAACCATATTTTGTCCCTTATATGTTTGCCAATCCATTGGATTCCTGTAAGCATGAAAGCCCCCTAGCCCCAAAGCTGTAAATAATGTGGAGAGCAGTGTGGGACTTCTGTGTTATTTTTTAAAAATAACTGGTGCTTTACTGAAACACAAAAAGCTTTTGATGTTTGCATTGTGTCACTTTTGAACTACTTTTCAAGAAACACTACCTCAGACTTTTGTGACCAAAACAAAATCGATGTATTAGTCCGGAAGACACCTGGTGTTTAAAAGTGTCTAAAAAAGAAGCAATAAAGGTACCAAAAGAAATAAGGAGAAAGCACAAGACTCATACTAGTCCCTTTTTGTTTGTTTTGCTTTCAATAGCTTATTCTGTATTCAGATCAATGTGAACTTCAACTATATTCGATTTAGCAATCCAATTTGTACTTGGTTAACATAAGCAGGGCTTAGTTTAAATTAGCTATTTGTAATTTTCCTAGGATTGACGTTTAATTAATTGTGGCTGAGTTTTGACATTCTTAAATATATGTGGGTTTTTTCAGTTTGAAAAACGAACACCTCATACACAAATTTTTCTGCAATTCAAAAGGAAAATAAATATTTTAATAACCAATATAATGTATTTTTTCTTTCAGCATTATATATATTTTTAAAGAAAAACAAATACCTTGATAAACTGGAATACTCTTTGGTCCATGTCCAGCTAACGTTGCACAACTTACATAGATGGTTACCTCTGAATTAATAGAGAAACCCTTTAAGTGTACAGATGTGGCATCCTTTGAAACATCGATGTACTTTAATGGTGGGTATTTATTTTTAATTGTTCCATTTCGTGAGATACCATAATAAACGCGGTATCCTGAAAGACGTCCATTAACATTTTCTGTTACTGCATTCCAGTGTACAAAAATATCAACAGGACTCCTGTTTAGAGTGCTCGTCACTCCTATTGGAGCCACTGATGGAACTGAAAGAAGAACGGGAAAGGATATAAATTTCCACGGCCTCTAAAAATCTGTTTAAAGAACAAAAAACCCTTATCGACTAAGATAATAAGATGGCTTACCAAATCCCTCATAAAAACACAGTTTAAAGAAAAGTCTGATGACATAGTTTGTGAATCTATTTCACCGAGTTATTGTCCATCCGACAATTTCATGTTCAGCACAAGGTAATCTTGACATGAGAGGCAATGGAAAAACAAAAGTACACTTATAAATACTACTTTTACTTTTTTCCTGGCTTGCATTAGCCTTGTATGACTGAATAAGATCCAACCCAATTTTTTTTATCAATAGAAACTATTTGAACCAGTTGAGAGTTTCTACATCTCAAAGGGAACTGGGAAGGATTATGCAGAAAACAACAAATTATGTGAAGTACTCAAGGAAGATAGCTTTGTAAAAACACAAGAGAAGCACAGTTATGTAGCTGAAATGATTTTACCTTATAGATATGGAAATTATATATGAATATGAATATGTCTCCCTGAATATATGAGAAATGAAGATATAACAATACAGTTTTGAAATGGCAAAAATGAGACAAATATTGTTTAAAGCTGAAGAGCCATCTGCTCAAATGTATTATGTGGAATAAAGTAGATTTAGCACGAAGGCAATAGCAGTAGACAAAAGACCAATTGGTGCATCTAATAAAACTAAGCATCAAGTTATTGCAAGCAGTAACGGTATGACTAACTAGCCTCTTCATGGAGTTAACAGACCCTTTTGTACTGCCGTTTTCAAAAAAATCGGACTGGGTACAAAAATGTATAAGATACTGTGAATGACAGAAAAACGAATTTTTCATCAATGTGCGCAAAAACGACTGTTACTTTGTTTGTATTACTTTTCTGAGACCTCTTCTTGGATTTCATTTCAGCTAACTTTTTTTTGTACTTTCGTTAATCGTTGCTCTTCGTTTGACTAAAACCCCAGTATACAGAGGCCTTTATTTTTACCTTGAAAACATATACAAATTAACTGCACACACAAACACAGACAAACACACACACATACATATATATTATATATATATATATATATATATATATATATATATATATACAGTATACAGAGAGAGAGAGAGAGAGAGAGAGAGAGAGAGAGAGAGGTTGTTTTGGGTTTGTATAAGTGAAAACTTGTAGCTTCTCGTGCAATCTCAACAAGCAACCTTTTGAGATTTTTGTATGGTGCAGATGTGATAATTCACTGAGACACTAGGTTTTAAAGGTCAAGTAAGTGATAGCTGATTCAAGGGTAGTTTGCTAAGGTAAAACACAAAAAATAAGAACTGATTGGAACTAATAGTTTCACGATATTCCGATCATCAGGCAATAATGCTACAAATACTGTACAAGCTTTTACAAACAAAAAAAGCAGGCGGCTCATAAAAAAAAATATTAATAGGTGGTAACGTATTACAAGGCGTTAATATTCTCAGAAAGGAAGGAGGAAAGAAAGGAAGTCCCATGTGACGGTTTAAAATTACTAAAGAGTGATTTACTTTCAAATTGGGTAAATAGGTGTTCGGCTCTTTGATCAGGAAAAGATCCCATGGTGATTAGTCATTAGGTATGAAGTTGCGGAGGAGGAATTTGTTTTCGTGTCAGAATTTTCAAATAAGTTCTGATCTTTTGTTGAGAAGTTGTTTCTTGATGGTGTATGTTATAATGGACATTTTTTCAGTGAGACGAAGGAGGCATCTTTTTGTGCTGTTGTTGTAATGGGGGGCTGATTTTAGGATAGACCAAGACATTTCGGGTGCTTTTCCGGTTTTTCCCTTTGCTTTCCATACGAAATTGGATAGTGTTTTGCCGTGTTTGTATTTACTGTGGGTGAATGATAATGTTGAGAGTATCTGTGTTTCCATGGCTTTCGGTTAATCCTATGTATGTGTTTTACCTTATATTGCTCTGCTATATGCATTGAGGACTTTTTAATACGAATACACAAAATTACACACACACACACACACACACACATATATATATATATATATGTGTGTGTGTGTGATATATAAAGGTACCGAGCCAAAGTGACCATTGTGCCGGTGATAGTTGGAGCCATGGGAACATTACCACCTGGACTATTCGAAGCATTCGAAACATTGCAGATCCCTAACATAGCTACAAGTGCTCAAATTTCAGCACTTTTGGGCACTGCATCAATCTTGTGCCGTGTGCTGCCCCTCCGAGGTCCTGGTCCGGACTTGAGACGTAGACATATTTATCCTAAGTTACCTAGTAGTAGCGTTGAAAAAATTTATATATATATATATATATATATATATATATAAATATATATATATTACTTATTAGAAAAACAAATTTTGTTATGAGACTGTACTTTAGGGGGAATGAGATTTTTATACACCACCACCAAAAACCACAAAAACCACACCACACCACAAAAATCAAATTAGAAATATGGAACAATATAGGACAGGACAGTAACACATAACTAGATAAGTTAAAAAAAATTTTAAACACATATACAACATCTTCAGAGAGTATTTTAAAATAATTCCTTGTTAACTTCTATTTAAAATTATTCGAGACCCAAAAGAGGTAAATAAAGGTTCCAAATTCTCAGACTAATCAAATTGTAGTTGGGAAGATATTTAATTTCACAACTGCTATGACTAAATATAATGCCTAATTATCTATTTTTCGAAAGTTGATAAAGAAGAAGACTAAATGAGTACAAAATTTTTACCTCCTTCTAAAGTCATGCATTGAGTCCACTGCATTGGCCCAGGTCCAGCTCCAGTATAGGCGCCAACTTTTAATTCATACCGTTTATAGGGTGTCAAATTCATAACCTCCCCTTGGTCAACTGAGGATGTAACATTGACCCTTTTCCAATTGCCGAGGGAACCATAAACCTTATAATAAATAGCATATCCTCTCATGAAACCATTCCAGTCCTTATTACTAATTCTAATCCAAATTAGATGAATCATTGTATCCGATTTGGGAGTACACTTTACCGAAGATGGAGCTTTAGAAGGTACTGAAAAATACGCATACAAATGAGTTAAGAATAAGACATACACAGAAACCTTTATGATTTTGAGATTAATGTTATCAAAAAGTGTTCACCTTGTGTGATATTAAATTTAAAACAAGTTGTTTTGACTAAAATTCAGTGTTCAACTGGAGTACGCCTTTTTTCAAAAGTAAACATTACTCTCCCTGAATAAATAACTAAAAAGTTATTCTCTTGCATGGCTTTTGCTTTACTTATGGTTTTATATCCACGTAAACTAAAATTCCCCATAACTATTGAAATTTGTCATACTAAATGATTATATTTAATTGCTATACTGGATTTACAATAGGCTGCTGAAGGCAACAGATAGGAGAAAAATGCTATTGCTTGGCCATGTAATACTGATGGATTTTTTTTAAAGAAAAGTACAGGGAGAGCGAGGGTGGGTTCAACATCGGAAGAAATACGACCTTCTGAAGACATGCAGAGTTAAAATGCAAAACTGACAATAGGGACCATTAGATGTGATATAAGGTACAGACCTTCCAAACATAGTGTAAAACACTGATAAATGTCTAGTACAGTAAAATCTTTTAAGCTAACGTATCTGACAAAATGAAAACGTACCATCTTCCTTAGGCAATCAGAATTATTGCAGTCACTTGTGATATCAACAATAATACAAAACAGAGTCACTTTTAGTTCTATACCTCTTGTTGTCTTCCCATATAGGAAATAAAGTTTCATGATTATAAGTAAAATATGATGTCGTGGCAAATCTGAAAAATACTTCTAAAATTTTAGTAATACTTTAGTCTACGTGGTTCGGATTTCAAGAAACCTACTTTTTTACGATGCTGAAGCTATTTGAAATGCATTTTACATTACCACGTTAATATGTACAGAAATAACAGAAAACTGTTTTCACTGTAAGCTTGTGGTTCATGACGCACCCTCCATCCTAACGTTTCTTAATTGTAGGGTTTTCATGCCTCTATCTGGATATAATATTATTCAGTGATTGAATGGACTCATTGAAGTACACTAAAGAAGTACTTAATGGTGTTAAAAACATGAATATGAAAAATGAATTCCCAGGTAAAAAAAAATTTCTGACTGTGGTCATTGTATTAAAAAATTAATATGCATTTCTTCGAGACAACTTATTTAGAGTAGTGATTTGAATTTTTCTTGAAAATAACAAGGCAGCACCTCAGAGGCTTAAAAGCTTCATTAACCTGTGCTGTTCAACGTCTATTAGTCAAATAACGATGCTTCAGACTTAATTCCGCTAAGAAATCTTGGGCAATAGCATTCAGACAAGTGGAATCCGAAATAAAGACAAATGGAAAAGCAAGGTATTTTAATTGTAATCGACAAGGATTTTTTAAGGAATACATATAAGGAATGTATATGAGGTTTACTGTAGAAATATCATATGCTCCGACCACATAATTTTCACCGTAATTTTCTACTCTGGTTGTAATGGTCTTCCCAAAAAAATTAAAAGTACCAAAAATAGAAGGAGATATTAGAAGGATTATTTTTAATTCTACTATTTTAATTTCATCTGCTTAACCTGACGATACAAGCGTGGTAGAGATAAAACATTAAAAGACTAGATTTCATAATAAGTGAGAACATACATCCATCAATAATGATAATCACAGAGTGAAGTCTATTTAAGTACAGTAATTAAAAATACTACCAGCCTACGTTTTCAGCTGTAATAATGAAATGACAAAAAGTGCTATCTAATTTGTAAACATCCTTGGAAAAGAATAATGCAAAGTCGATAATACTTATTTAGCCCTCACAGCTATTAAAACTGAAGCAAGCCAAGATATTCAATTCCTGCTAAAATCGTTATGAATCAAAACTAATAAGTCTTACCACTGGCAATCAAGACAAAATAAGAAGAATCTAAGCTATTACCCAGCTTTATACCTATACTTTGCAGGTATATCTAGCATCTTTCATATCCTTTATTATAGATAAAAAGACAACACCTGACGGCAATCAATGAGAACAAGTGAAACTTCCGTATCAGTTGCAGGTAATGGTAATGATGATGTCTATTCATAAATCTTAAAAAGTATTTTGTACGAATGAAAAGTACATTTTGTAGGGACACGCTTTGGCCTCTAACTTTTAAAACACTAATAAACAACAGCTTATTCCTCCTCTCGAATCTTCTTAAAGCATGACGAAAAATCCGCCTTTTTATTTAACAGAAGTGATGGGAAAGTCAGAGAATTAAAAAAATGTAAATAAATGAATGAAAAGAACAAAATAAAGAATGGAAATTTTTTGATTGTGAATGAAATTTCATTTTGAAGGTGCGTATCCATCATTTGTGATTTTGCCTACAATTTTCTTTACATTTTAATATTTATGTATCTTACCCCAATATCATGGTTGCAGTTTTGTGTCGCTGCTTTAGTTGTGAAATTTCTATTGCAGCATACTACTATGTGTGTCATTTTTAGTCGACAGGCATTTTCGTTAAACAAGACTTTGTTGGCAAAATTCTTATTTGAAGCATTATTTGAAATGGCTGTAAATTGTTTAACTTAAATACACCAAATAAAGGGAGTGATCGTTTTACGCGCTATTCCCCCACTTCTAATTCTGCAGTCTGTTATTTCATATAATAAAACGGCCTCTGTGAAAAAACTCTGAAATACTCAGAAAAATACGTTTCTGTTTACTATTTTCCCCAGTATATATGATAAAAGGTACCTTCTGTCAGCCATAACATGATGAGGTTTAGATTGATGTGTTTGTACATAACAACCCTCCCACAAACAGCTGCTTTTTTGTAAAAAAGTCGAAAGATAACAACCAGGGAAAAATGACAATAATTGCTTGTCACAAAATCTAATAGCAGCCCTAACTATCAAAAATTGATACCAACGAGAAGTATTCTATTACGTAGTAGATTTTCTGACAAATGTTTTTATACACGTGATCCTGACAGATTGATAGTCTGGTTGTGATAAAACTGTTTTCAGGTCAAGTTGTTTATCAAAAGACTGTAGTTAATTTACCCCAACTTTATTTGAATTCCTCTTGCGGTAACGATATCGTTGTTTGGTGTTAATGACCAGTATTATGAAACTGGTTATCAAAATTGGTCAATACATTGCTTTGATCAACAATGTGATGCCAGGAGCATTTCTGACAGATTCAAATTTTTCCTAGCAAATGTAAATTGATCTCCAAAAAAGGGATTTTTTAGCTAGCGATGTGGATAAGTTTAAGTGATTTAGCTGCATGATTCTTAGTAAGAACAAAAAAAAACCCCGGTGCAAACCAAAGAGTACAGATAAAAAATAAGTCCTTTTCTTAATCCACCAATTTGCAACTTTCATAGTTTGTCTGATTAGAAGTGTTAGTAAATACTAAAAACTTGCCAAAGTGAAAACAGGTAATTTTGTAAAAATATCCAAAATTTAATTACCCACAATTATCTGTGTTTTCTTGGCTTGGATTTTGAGTATTAAAACATGTAAATTTTCTAATTGGCTTGTGTAAAATATATTTTAAAACAGTCGATTGGAAAAGGCTTCTGCTAAAAATGAATAAATGAAAACAACCAAGCGTTCTACGGTTCTGTTCCGTCCTGTGCACTGATTCGGTTCAAGAAAATGTTCTGTAAGTGTATTTAAAACAGCGTCTGCTAGTTTCTTGTTTCGTTTCGCAAATCTTAAAGCATAACACCAATTTAACACCACGGGTACCAAACAATCAGAAATGAGGACAACTGCCATATTAAGCCCATTTAAAAGAAAGAAGAAATGATTTCGCCTTTCTAGAGAAATAAAATACTTTACAAATTTCATTGTATTACCGTAAAAATATGCATATAGACTGCTATTGTAAGCTGTTTCTTCGTTCCAGACAGTAAAACTTAGACAAAGAATATTTGTTAGAAGCTTGCATCTATTAAACAGGAAATGTCTTTTTAAACCTTATCTAGATTGCTTAAATATATCATATTTGTTTTCAAAAAAAACTTTCAATACCTACTAATAGATATTGATGTTCTTATTTTTGTGCTTGTATGATATAGCATAGAGTAGTTGTTCTGTTGGCTCAGTTGCAGGCCTAATCCACATTCCCACTTTGCATCCAGTTGGACAGCAATGTTATATGACATCCCCATCCCAATTAGAGTCAGCCTAATGCCATACACATGATTTTTTTCCAGCTATTTCAGCCATAATTGAAACAGGGTTTAAAACCTGATTTGCTACTTGATTTAGAAGTTTCCCACCCCTTAACTTGCCATACTCGATCTCCTTTTTACAATCTTAACCCAGTTTCTGTTGAAAATATCACATGGAGACTAATTTGCAGAAAACATCACTGGTTATCAAACTGTTCTTTTTCTATAAAAAAAACTTCGTATAGTCGATTTTTAGATACTAAAAATCGAGTGGGTAGAAATATAAGACCTAATATTTTTTTGTAATAATGCTCAATTTCTTTCTCCAGTACAAAAATAGGGAGACCTACCATAGGGCAATAAGGTCTACCCTTGAGAGGAAAAGTTTCATACTCTACCCACTAAGCTAGATGCTACTCAGCTGGTAACTAATTTTCATTTTAATCACATTGAAATATCAAAAGCTTTGATTCATATGCAACATTGAATTAGGAAATTACTCGTTTATTAACTGGGTTACATAGTTAAAACTATAAATGTGCATTTTATTGCAATATACGCCCCTGACAAATTTCACATTAATAAAAGATCCCTTCCATCATTTTAGTATTAAATGAACACTCATCTCCTGGTGCAGGATAGAACACAGATTTTTGGTTGGTATGTTACCCAAAGGCAGTAGCAACTGTGACACATAAGAGACTTGCCAACTTCCCTCTCCCCGGCAGGACAATAAACAATGGACAGCAAAGGTTAGGGATGTGACAGAAACAAGCTAATTAAGGCGATCATAAGAGCTGTGTCTCAAAAAGTAAGGAAGTTGTTGATTAATAACAGTATCAAACTTTGCTTTCAAATATGGTGGCCTTAATTGCTTCAGGGGTACCATACTACTAAGTAGTCTACAGACTGATTGCACCCCTAATATTGGGGAACAAAATGAGAAAAAAAATTTGTTATTTTGTCATTATCAGTAAAACACTTCATACGTGAATAATTCTAACTTGTGTAAGGAAAATGCAGCTAGGACAATTTTGTTTAAGTCAAAGTGCGATTACATTGCCCAATTTGAGTTTGTTTATAATATGCTAACCTCTATATTTCAGGCACGTTCAAATACGACTGTCATTTTTTCTTGTGATTTTGAAGTCAGTGATCAAATAGAACGCTATTATACAAATATAACCTGAGTATAGTGGCATTTGTAATAAGATTTGAACTTGTCATACTATACACCAACGTCCAGAAACCTGCTGAAAAGAGGGTTATAATTAAAAGTGGCAAAATTCAGAAAGACTACATTCTGTGGAGGCGAAAACGTCTAAAGGAGCTTACGGACAGCAAAGTGATTGTTGAAGGATGCACAATCCATCAAAACATGTCTCTCCTTTGTAGAGCCAGAATAAAAGTGGTGGCAAGAAGGACAAAGAAAATTAAACTTAGTGTCAGATGGTAAAAACAAAGGGAAGACTATTTTAAAGAAAAGTTTGTAAGCAAGGTAGCTAAAGAGAACTTGGCGAAGTATTTCCAGACGGTTGTGCACGAAAAAGAGAGGCTATTAGAACTACAGCAAGAAACGTACTTGGTAGCACATCAGGCAATGAAAAGACGGATGAAGAGACAGGGTGGTACAACGGTTGTACTGAGAATATAATGATGTAAATAAACAGAAATGCAGACTGACGATGAATAGCACCAAGCAGACAATAGCTGAGCTATAGTAAGGTATAAAATGAACTGTACCAAAATATGGAGTCAGTAGAGGGTAAGCAGACGTGTACAGCATAGCAAAACAGATGGACAGAGCGTCGAGAGGTATACAAAACTTTTAAAATTATAAAGGACGAAACTGGTCGGAAACTATAAAGGGACGATGAAATCCTGAACAGCTGGCTAAAAAAATTTTGAACCCATGATGAAGAAGAAAAATTCCCGAAAAGATAGGGAAAATGATAGATAAGCCTATCCGCCAAGAGGCGGAATATATAAATAAAGATGAAGTGAATAGAGCTCTTGAGCGGATAAACAATCGAGAGGCATTAGGTACAGGCAAGATACTGATAGGAGCTTGAAATTGGCACTGTGATTGTGCTGCAGCTTTTCTCAGAGCATAATTCAATAAGGTTTTTGTTTTGAAGAAAATGCCAGACAAATATAAAAGGAGTATCTTTTTCCCCATTTACAAAAATTAAGCTGAATTGAAGCGTTGTTCCAACTACAGAGGCCTAAAGCTATCAAACCATACTAAGAAAATGTGGGAAAGAGTAATTGACATGAGAATTAGATTGGAAATAGAAATGAGCAAAAGGAAGACTGTAGAAAAAGTATGTCAGGCGTGTGCAGAACGTGTACGTAGTTTGTGAGACTGTGGTCATATATGCAGCGGGGAAGACTAAACCGTTCAAAGTCGATGTAGGTCTGCCCCAGGAGTCGGCGGGTTACACTTTACTTTTTCCACTTATCATGGATAATCCGACAACAGAGGTGAGAAAATAAAGCCCATTCAACATGTTTGCTAGGGAAAAGTAGAGTCAGGAGAGGAATTAGAAAGGTAGGTGAAGGCATTAGAGAAAAGGACAGAGAGGAAGACCGAAGAGATAATGGTATGAATGTATGAAACAAGACATGGGAAAGATGGTGGTGTGGTGAAGCGAGCGAAAGCGATGGAGCGAGCTCTGGAGAAAGGAGGATTCACTGTGGCAACCCCTAAAATAGGGACCAGTTGAATATAATATAATATAATATAATATAATATAATATAATATAATATAATATAATATAATATAATATAATATAATATAATATAATATAATATAATATAATATAATATAATATAATATAATATAATATAATATAATATAATATAATATAATATAATATAATATAATATAATATAATATAATATAATATAATANAGTGCTTTAAAGATTTTCAGGAGGAAGTAACATTTGAATAATTATTGCGTTTATTGATTTGACATGATTTCCCTTTCATTTGCATTTTTTCACTATAGTTTTATGTATTTTCATTTAGAAATCAACATTGGTTTTTGTTGGATGTACAAGTAGCTGGAGGCTCGATGCAAACAAATGCAAATGAAAAAACATTGCATTGGAAAAAAAAATACAAATATTTTGGTACAGCTCCAGTTACCAAGTTTTTGTTAAATATGGTAGGGAAAAGAGTGATTTATTATTTTTGTCCTTTCAATTGCAATAAAATGTAATATAATATAATTTAATGTAATATAATATAATATATAATATAATATAATATAATATAATATAATATAATATAATATAATATAATATAATATAATATAATATAATATAATATAATATAATATAATATAATATAATATAATATAATATAATATAATATAATATAATATAATATAATATAATATAATTAATATAATAAACCTCTCTAAGCAGAACAAAATCAAGAGAAAGAAGAAAGTTAAGACCTTGAACTTCCGGCAGAACTGAAAGCCTTTTCGTGACCCTTTTTTCAGAAGAATAATATTCTTTGGTTACCAATTATTTCCATCTTTACGTTAAGAGTAGAGTAACAGGCAATATCTTTTGGCTCTATTCTAATGTTTGTCACATTAAAATAATTGAATTAATTAAACAAATCTGGGTACTGTCTTTTCTGCAAATTACAAATTGTCATGACTCTGAAATGCATCATTTTAAACGTTCTATACAAAAGTCAAGTTACCTCCTTCGTGAGTCCGGACATCTTTGTATTGGCTTGCCAATCCATTACCTGAACTGTGATATGTTACGATTCGTACTGTATAGCTGGTGTAGGGAAGTAAATTTGTAAGAACGATGCTATTTGTGCCGTATGTTGTTGAAGCAGAATGCCACTCATTTCCAGGTTTCAGGTATTCCTTGTAAAATACAATGTATCCTAGTATGGTATAGTTCTTGAACATCTGTGAAACCGGGGCCCAGTTGACCTTTATCGTTTCTGATCCTGTGGCACTTATATTAAAACTCAGAGGTGGAGGGGGCACTAAAAGGCAAAATATTCAAATATATTAAAACCTCAATAAAATATATACGGGCAGTACCGAAAGGTATGCGGTTGTAGAGTCTTATGCTTACACAATAAGACCACGCTAGCACATATACAAGCACTAAAATAGCTTTTAAAATAACAATAGTAATAATAACATAATCTTTGTTCAACTTTATAAGAAAACTCTCCATACCTAAACTTTCAAACGTATTCTCTTAAAATTATTAAAAATATTGTTGCAAAATAATACATGACGTACAATTTTGACCGTCATTTTGTTACTGTCATGTATTTATAAGTCACGTTTTATGTGCTGGGAATTTTTGTTGTTTTTATTGGTTGAAATAGTCCTTATCTAAAGCATGTCAACTTATAAAATAGATTTTTATCACAGAAAAAACAAAATACTTTGTACAATAACCAGTATAAAATTGTAAATAAAATTTCTAAATTATAGAAGCACTGTCTTCCTCTAATAACTTTCATTTATTACCAAAAATAAGCTGTAAAAACTTCACTACCTTTATCAATTATGTCAAGACGCAGGGACAAGCTTATCCTGCTAATTTGTTTGATGTGCCTAATAGACTATCCTTAGTTTCTGCACTATCTCTTCCAGATTCTCCAATCTCGAAAAGTTTTCCTAATCGATTGTTAGAACCAAAACCCTTGATGTCAGCACTTTTAAGAAGTTATTAATTTATAAAATTCGAGATCTTGATTTTGATACTACACTGTTCAGAAAAGTAGAAGAATGATTTTCAGCATCGCACATATAATTGTAGCCCTCTTTTTTCATGCTTTAATTATGTATATATAAAAATATATACATATATATACATATATATATATATTTATAAAGTTTGTAATAGAATTGTTAATTCTGCACTGAGCCTTTCAAATGTTTACTAAGTTTCTTTATCATTTCTCATTTAAGCAAATTCAAATTTCATCATTCATAAACTATTGTAGACTTTTGACATATTATCGATGCAACAGCTCTTTGTCATAACTTCCTCATTGGCTGACTTTACATTTTGAAAGTTCTTGCACCAGATTCTCTTTTTTTAACATTGCTTTCTGTAATTTTGTTTGTCTTCACTCATTTCTAGCCTTCCATTTTTTCTGTCTTCTTCTTCTTCGTTGTTGCATATTCTATCAGGACGTGGCGCCTTGAAAGGGTGCACGAAATGCCACTTTGTCTTGTGCTGTTCTGCCAGCTACAATCACTGACTCAAAACAGTCTTTAATTTCTTTTCCCATCTATTTTTTATTTTTTGCTTGCTTCATTGCTTCATTGTAATAGCATTTTTGAGGCTTTCACAGGGCTATTTCTCTTGTTTCTATGTTTCTACTTGCCTTTTCCCTAAAATTCTCTCTCACACACACTCGCTCCCCCCCCCTCTCTCTCTCTTTCTCTCTCTCTCTCCCTCTCTCTGAATTTGTTTATCTACGTTTCGATCAATTTGGTCAAGATGAATCTCATATTAGAAAATATAATTGGACTATAATCAAACGAAAGCTGATGTAAAAACTTACAATTGTCTGCCAGAAACTCATACTTCACAAGTGTCATATTAGTTATCTTTTTCAAATCTTCAATTGCATTCTGTAATACCAGAACTTCATGTGATCCGGATGATGTAAAGAATATTGTAAAATTGGCTATCACGCTTCCATTTCTGATAAGAAGTAGCAAAAACGCTTAGTTACTTAAACCACCATAGCAATAGGACTTATGTACAATTTATTATGAAGGTAATACAGTAAACAAGAGTAGGAAAAACTACCTACTCTCTGCCAACCAGCTAAAACAAAAGAAAGGAGTCCAGAGTGTAGTAAGTAGGAACGTACTATGAAATCGAAAGTGTTTCAGTGTGGAAGGGGGTGTCTGAAAAATAGCGAATGGGTTTAAATTAATTACAAAACCAAAATTTTAAAAAATATCATGAAAAAAAGCCTTTGGGTATATTTTTCATTCACTTAGGCATAGACGTTAACAAACGTTTTTTAAACCTAGAAAAGGAAAAGAAAAAATCAAGGATCGAGCACTTAATTTCATCAGCACAGTCAACATGACATTATACGATATAACTTTTGTACAGAATAATATAAAGAGATAAATAATCACAATATTTTTGAAATACTAATAAGAGAAAACACTAACAGAAATTTTGTTTCAGAAACTTGTTTAAAAATTTTCTGAAAAGTACCAATAGATAGTGGACTCATTTTTTTAAATCTGTCATTGATTACAGACTTATAACAAGAAACATAGGCAATAGAAATGTAGAACAAGCAATTAAATTATATTGTCATACAGTTCCTGATTAAGTCTTTCAGGGTATATTATTGTATTATTGATAACGTTTCCAGGATAAAAGTGTTGTTTTTTTGTGTTTCTCGTATTTTTGTGGAGTCTTCAAAGCACCACTCAAACATTAAATGACGCCCAAAATTGGAACTTGCTAAATGCAAGCCACCCTCACATTAAAAATGTGGTGCCTTCATAAATAAAGGTGAGAAATCATAGAATGGTGATAATCTTCAAAATAGCTTTTAATGATTTCTTTACACTGGCTGTCTGAGTTAAAATTATATTTCAATATTTCTGATAAAAAAGTACACAACTTTGAGTTTCTTGCTCACGCATTCATCAGATGTACACATAAAAAACTGCTAAAAATTTTTGCACTTATAAAAAGTTGAGAAAGTAAATTTTAATGACTTTTTAGTTACTTTCTCAACTTTTTATACATGCATAGATTGTTAGCAGTTTTTTATGTGTACATCTCAGTACTACTTCTGCTGCCTACTATTTTTCCCGTGATGGTGAGATTCTCCAATTTTTCTTTTCTCATAATGTGGTCAAACAATTCCAGTTGTGGCTTTCGAAGTTTCTTCATCAACGTTCTTCTTCTCCCTATTCTCTGCAGGACTTCCTCGTTCGTAACCATCTTTGTCCATTATATTTTTAACATTCTTCTGTAAAACCACATTTCTGTTGCCTCTAACTTTTTCTCCATTGCGGCTGAAATTGTCCAGCATTCACTACCGTACAATTTGGTTGACAACACGTAACATTCTAAAATTCGTAATTTGTATTTGTTTATAGAAAGATAATCAGTAAGCACAGATAAAAATAAAGTGAAATGTGTCAAGTGTGACTGATTTCATCTCAATAATACTACTTACCTTAATGAATTAATTTCCAGGGCCTTTAGAGGTGATTTTTTACTTCCATACAACAAGTTTAGCTAAAATGAAATAAAATAAATAAATAAATAATAATAAATAAATAATAATAAATAAATAATAATAATAATAAAATAAATGAATAAATGGAAGGAACACTTTAAACCAATAAAGCATGCAAAGAAAATACCAATACAAGAAAAAGGTCAGAATAAATTAAACATAGAAAAATGTGGAGGAAGGATATAATAACATGCTTAATGAAAGAGAATAGGTAATACAGAAAACAGGGAGCAGGCACAAAATACTGTAAAAACAATAGTTTATCATTTATGGTTATTCCTTGTTATTGTATTAAATAATGGTAAACTTTGTATATATTTTTCTGTAAAACCACAACTCACTCACTCTCTCTCTCTTTCTCTCTCTCTCTCTTTCTCTCTCTCTCTCTCTCTCTCTCTCTCTCTCTCTCTCTCTTTGTCCATTATAAACACAAAATGGTGTCCTTGAGAAGTTAAGACTGACTAGCAACTTAGACACCGAGTTTTAATCCAATATTAAGTCCATTAAATCAAGTCTAGCTAGTACAGAAAAGATTACGTTGATCTGCGGTGATACCCCTATAAAACCCCTTTATGTAAATTGTACGAATTCCCTTCTAAATGCAGCTAGATTTTTTGGTGGTATACAAGATGTATTTCTAGGTATTTTCATCCTATTTGTTCACAAATAAATAGTTTAAGAACTACATGAGATTTAGGAATGAAAATTTTCGGAGAGGTTTTTCCTCGAATATTTTCTCATTAATTGACAAAGTAGAGTTAATTACCAAATAGATGTCGATAAATGAAACTCACATTAGTGAGAAGCTTTTCTTTAAATGCCAAGTAGGTAGACGAATTTCTATCATTTAATTCCTCTGTGAAGACTTCTTCAACAAAGCCAAGTGAAAGGTTAACTGAAGCTCCTACAGAAAAAAAAAATTAACTAGAAAACTCATAATGTAATTTATTGCAATATTTCTAGCAACAAAAAAGCATATGTATGTACAAAGTATGTATGGTATGTTTGTATAGGTAGACTAAAATGCAAAATAATGACAAAAAAGAAGATTTTAAAGGAAAGTTATACAGCAATGAGATGTTTTATTTGATACTGTTGCCAGAGGGAGTTCCGGACCTTTAAACCACTTTGCTTACAAGGACGAAGTCATTGGACAAGACTATTTTCACGTTTGGAACAAGACTAAAAAACCTTCAGTCTAAAAGAGTGAGCCTAGTATTTTTTAAATTTTTTTTTATTTTATTACTGAGCAAAGAAGTGTCTTTAAAAATAACTGAAAATTACTGGAAAAGAAGTGTCTAAAAATAACTGAACATTACTGGGAAAAGAAGGCTCTATAAAAATAACTGAACATTACTGGGCAAAGAAGGCTCCATAAAAATAGCTGAACATTACTGGGAAAAGAAGTGTCTAAAAATAACTGAACATTACTGAGCAAAGAAGTGTTTATAAAAATAACTGAACATTACTGAGCAAAGAAGTGTCTATAAAATAACTGAACATTACTGAGCAAAGAAGGCTCTATAAAAATAACTGAACATTACTGAGCATAGAAGTGTCTATAAAAATAACTGAACATTACTGAGCAAAGAAGGCTCTATAAAAATAACTGAACATTACTGGGAAAAGAAGTGTCTATAAAAAACTTTGAACTTCACTTAATACAAGGATGAGTGCCCATTAGGTCTACATTCAACTCAGTTTCNCTGAACATTACTGGGAAAAGAAGTGTCTAAAAATAACTGAACATTACTGAGCAAAGAAGGCTGTATAAAAATAGCTTAACATTACTGGGAAAAGAAGTGTCTAAAAATAACTGAACATTACTGAGCAAAGAAGGCTCTATAAAAATAACTGAACATTACTGAGCATAGAAGTGTCTATAAAAATAACTGAACATTACTGAGCAAAGAAGGCTCTATAAAAATAACTGAACATTACTGGGAAAAGAAGTGTCTATAAAAAACTTTGAACTTCACTTAATACAAGGATGAGTGCCCATTAGGTCTACATTCAACTCAGTTTCAGAATTGATCAACTTATTGTTCTATTACACAATGGAGCACGCGTATATGGCACGCATTAAAGACTGGTCTATTATTATGTCAATTGTCTATAACGAAAAGATAAATCGTCCAAGAAGAAGAACTAGGAAAATACAAAGATGTAGAAGCAGCAATACTTCCTCTGGCTTAAAAGGCTAAATGACTATTTAAATTTTATTCTATGCAATGTTCAGTCATTAGAGACATGAAATAAAATTCCAATTCTTAAATTTCATGCTACTGATAATTAAAGACATGCATAAGAACTTTAGCAAATCACTTTTCATGGAACAAGGTAGTACGTCATTAATTTTCATTTTTCGATTTCTGACTGTTTTCATTTTAAGAACAAAAGCAATTTTCATTCATGAAAGATTTTGCAATTTTTTATAGCCACTGCTCAAACAATATTATTCCATTATTTTTCCAAATTCAATTTCCTTTCAATCTGAAAAGATTTAGAAAATATAATACGACAAAGTAAGTTCTTGTAAGTTGCATTTGACTATCTGCTTCATAAAGACATTTGTGATCCAAAATATTTAATTTTAGTTCACGTGATAAGATGTTTTTATATGCAATTTGTTTCTCTTTGCATAAAACTCTATCATGTTATTGATTCCAATCAAACAGAACTGAAAGACCCACTCACTGCATTAACACCTTGCAGAGTCTAAACAGTTATCTTTCCGAGGATAGCATCCAACTTCAACTTACTTGGAAATGAAGGAGCTGCTACTCATGCAAAGGATGGATCAATAAAGGATCAATATGACAGAAAGCCTAGAAACTTTAAAAATGCCAAGACTATCATGAAGGTCTGGCAGAATGATAAGGGAACACAGCAGCAACTACGTAACAATTGACATTAACCAAAACACATGCCAATAAAACCAGATGAGATAACCTTATCCAGTCTGCTAACACGTCACAACTTCCTAGAATCGGTCAGTGAACAGTCGGGTAACAAAACATGCTGCAAGAATCGACAATGTGCCGAGATCAGAGGCTAAGGATCTGGGCAAAAACACCCTCGCGAATAAACTCTACAATACGTTGAAGGAGAACACTGTATCAAACAACTGGGAGACCAGAACATACGTTCGATTACATGAGAAGAAGCTGATAACCTCTTAAAATAACATATAAGACAAGGTGCTTAAATGAGTAAGTGTTTCTTTGAATAAAATTTCTAGTCATCATCAAGTTAGACTGTCATTTTGATTTTTTTTATCTACTTTATCTACTTTGATCACGAATTTACAGAACAACAAAACCATAAATGCACCTCTTTCCCACCTAATATTTTATTGAAGCTTTAATATTTTAGTGGCGCTCATGTCGGTGTACGTATTTATAATGGTTATTTAAACTGATTTTGCAGTCACATTTTTACTGGCAAAGCGTATTTATAATCAATATTTCTTTTCATCATAACATCATTCTCTCAACCTCAAAAAATAGTATAGATTATCTTATGTATTTCTGTCATTTTTAAAGCTAGGAAATGGAATGTTCTAGAAAGTAATCAGAAGGCACATTCTCAGCAAAATAATGGGATATTGTTCTCTGCACGCTTTGCATTTAGATGCATCAAAATTACTTTATCATTGTGTGTGTTTGTGGAAGTAGAATGGATATATATCATAAAGCATTCTCAGTAATTGTATAGTGGATCTCGGTACTTTTAATGTGGTCGAAAGAAATGTGATTTTTTGCAGGTGCTGTATCTTTGGTTGGTGTATCTGATATATTACCTGTTATCTTCAGTAGGTCGGTGAAAGAAATCAAATTTTTTGAGTGAGATCTTTTAGCTGCTTAGCTTTTAAAGGTGTTAGTTGTTGATGGTATCTTAGTAACATAAAATTGCTCCTCACTCTTTTCACCAGAAAAAGTTTTGACGAAAAGTAAATAAAAGTGATCAAGATATTGACCTTCTTCTGTTAAAGATGTTGATTCTATTTTCCATGAAAGTCAAATGTTATACATATATATATATATTTTTTGCAAATAAGTGTCAGAAAAAATTCTTATGAAAAAGCAATTATTTATGCAAACGCAATGGACTCTATTTCATTCGAAAAGGTTCAGGACCTGTTTTCTACCTTATAAGTCCACTCCATTTAGAAAACCGTATGCACAAGGATCTATATATCAAAACAGTCTAATATATATATATATATATATACCAAATGTATGCAACCTTAAGTAAATAATAATACTGGAAATAAAATAATAGATAAATAAATATTACCGATACATGAATGACTGTTACAATATCTTGTTTTTTTTCTGGGTCCCTTACAATCTTGTCCTCCAAATTCTGGAAAAGGAGAATCACATTTCCTTGTTTTTGACATCGTACCATTGTTACACGGTTGCGTACACCCAGACCATTCAGTCCAGTTCCCAAATCCTCCATCAACTACAAACAAAAATGTCAATTACGTTTCAGTAACTACACTAGTGAAGCATTCATGATGAAAATCTAGTGTTACCTGCTCCAGAGTTCATACAAATAGCACACACTCAAAGAAACACCAGATTTTACGAAGAATGGTAAAATATTATTTTGGACCCCAAAAAGAATCTAGAGCACTAAAGTAGCTGCTACAAGGTTACATAACGTCAGAGAAGTTGACTGATTGTTGTTTTTCATGTCTGAGCCCACAAAAAATATTTTCTGTTTAAGTCTAAGCCTTCTCGACCCTGTTCCACTCAAGCAGTGAGTAAGCGTTTACAGACAAATAGGAAGATGTGAAAGTAGTATCAAATGTTATATATGCTGGTTGTCTAGTACCTGAATTTTGATAAATCTGAAAAAACACTGCCGAAACAAAAGCTACTAGATTATATTTAATTTAAAGACTTTTATAAGGTGTGTATATATATATATAGCCAGAAAGAGCTTCGGTTAGAAAATATAAGGTTTGAAGCAATAAAATAGTACCCTTTCTTCTTGATCACTTTTCTATTCTATTAACCTCGTAATATTTCTGTAGTTATTAACATGATCAGTGTTGCTTTTTGCAATGCTTTAGTTAACTTTATTTCAGTTAATAGTTGAATGCTTTGGAGGTTTATATAAAAGGGCCTGTAAAAGTTAAAAAACTCGTAATTTAATTTCAATGAGGGAGTCAAATTTGTATAGAATCGTGAGGGGAAAATAATTGAACAGTAGATTTTATATAGACAACGAACATATTTAATTCAGCCTGCAAGGGAAAAAAGGGTGATAGGACATTGCCAGACAGCAAGAAAAAGTTAATTTACACCATGTATTATTGTGGCCTCACATGAAAAAAAGGATAACGAAAGGACTATCTTTATATGTCTTATCAAATATCTTTGTTTTAAACCAAATTAAAGATGCCAAGTCGGACAATTCTGAGGAATTAAAAAAGTTGTTTTTTAAAGACTAAACAGGAGGAAGTGATCTCAGTAGGAAGTACCTTAGACAGATCAGGAAAGTGGCTTTCTGAAATAGATATTTTGTTATTTAGTGTAAATAATATTCAATGTATAATTATAATCAAAAGAAAAGTACTTTGCTATTACATGTCTGACAATATGATTTTGAATGCTAACTTACTTGGACAGATATTCAAATTACATTGATTCGTCAATGTTGATGCTCCAAAACAAGGACGCCCATTATACGTAACAGCCGGATTGTTGCAATAACGTACACGTTCTTTAACTCCACCACCACATGAGCGGGAACATGCTCCCCATTGTTGCCAAGCTCCCCAGTTACCATCCACTTGGCGAGAAAAAAATTAAGTTAAGAAAATCGCTCTTAAATTCAAAATTGTAGAGAAATATACCATAAATATTGATGTTAAAGAAATTTGGAATTATGGCAAGTAAAACAGAAAAACTTGTCGGCAAAATAGGAAAATTGAAATGGTTTTATCTATCCATCCATGCATATAAAAACAATGCATGTATACTTAACTACAATTCTACATAAATACCTTCATTGAATAATGCCAAAGACAGAGCTGTATACAAAGATTCGCAGAGCGAAGTTATATAAATACAAATATATGTGGAATTTAAATATGTTTACAAGTACATAACTGTCAGTTTTACGCTGACGCTATTGTCAAATGTACAAAAAGTTTACAGTGAACTCTGTCATATACAAGATGAAAAGCTTTATCCCTATGGGAAAATATATACAAGTTAAAGACAATCAAGATGATTAGAGAAAATAAAATTAAACAAAAGGAGTGACTCTATCATCTGTCCCGTGGGACAGTTTTAAAGTAATCGAGATAAAATTTGTCGCTATGACGACATTTTTATATTAGTTCAGTTCTTTTGTTAATAAGTTCAGCTTAGACGTAATTATATTATACTTCTCCGTTAAGTACAGATACAAGTTTTGCTCGCGTTACGGTACAAAGAGGCGTGGTCGATTATTTCCAAGGTAAGTATGGGTTCTATTCCTAACTTTTTCAAACTCCACACGTGTTTTCATTAACGGAATTATCAAAGCACGTATGAAGTTTGAAAAAGTTAGGGACTGTTAGTTATTGTTTCTTTGTTTTTTATTGGACATTTGCTCCATCTTTTTCGTCTTGATCTGATTACAGGCTACAACCTGTCACGATCAGTTTGGCTTGTCCTTTACCACTGGAGAACAGGAGCAGGTAGATGATGAAAAGCAAAAATTTTATTTTCAAGATCAAAACAGATGTAACTGGAGTGAAGTACAGAGGATAAACTATCGCAAAAACTGGTCTGATTTCCCTTTATATTCAACAGAAAAACTAAACTTCCTGATTTAGATGGGAGTAACTTCTTACAAATCTGGTTTGACAGTTTATCTGAACTGGAAAGAGAAACGAATTTGAACAGTATTTTTCAATTGTTTAATTTCAGATACATGATTAGACTTTTTTTCTTGTTTTTTGAAAATAGTAGACAAAGATACAAGTAGAAATTTCTTTTCAGTCCCCAATCCCCATGTCATTTTTGTTCCTACATCAATAACTGAAAGCTGGAAAGGGGGTTATGATTTTAATTACTTTCCGTTACAAGCTAATACTAACAGTAGGTGCTGGTAAAAACGATTTAAATCTACATTTTATAGAGTCTGTAGCAGTTATTAAAAACAGAAGCCTGCAGCTCTTTAAAAAGTAAACCCCAGTGAATTAATGTTTACTTCTCTTTCCACATTTTAATTTTACAGCTTTTCCTCTTCAACAGCAATTTCCTTAGTAATTATTTTATACAATGCAAATATATACAGGACCTTAGGTGGCTGACTCCAGGTTACGTAGACAATTAAAGCTTCCAACAACTTTAGAGATCATTTATTTATTGTGTAATAATAATTGACTAACGTTAAAGATCCTGTGGTAAGAATTGGAATCTCTAGACAATGATCTCCGAGGGAGACTTTAGAGCTCTGAAGGAAAAGACAAATGTGGTGCCTACTAGGAAGACAGGAAAACATAAGCGGTTATATAACCAAAGAATTTTGAAGGAAATTTGGTGTTAAGTCAATTTGAGTTAATATCACCATTGGTCACTTCTCATTTCTATGTTTAATAAGGGAACTCCAAGCCCCATAATGGCTAGACCAGAGTACTTTAGTGCCAAAAGACTTCTAACTATTAAATTTCTAACATGTTTTTCTACGGCCACTTTTAAAAACTATTATTTGATGAGAATGAAAATAAGAGTTTTTTAAATTCGATTTTTACAGTTTTTTAATAATCAAGCCTACGGGTGATAAATACTGAAAGGCTAAATTAGGTTAAAGATGTAAGAAAATTCCATATGGTGTGGGTGAAAGAAAAACTGAGGAATTTGGTTGGCTGTGTATCATGATGAATAAAATTAATAATGTGGATGTGTTGACTAGAGCATGCATAAAGAGAAAAAAAGGATATAAGAACATGGGTGCATGTCTTTCTTGAAAACTTGAGTTTGCGAATATTTGGCATTGACATCGGAAATTACAAAGTGTGGCACAACATGATTTCCCACGTCCTTGTCAGGGATGGAGTGTAGAAGAAGGAGGAGAAGAGAAAGAAGAGAAAGAAGAAGAAAAAGAAAAAGAAGGATGTAACATGTACTTGATACACAGGACTTTTAAGTATCGTTCCTTTTGTTAATGTGTACATGATTCTTGTTTTAACTACTGAACCTTTTAAGTTGTTTTTAACATTAAAGAAAAAAGATAAAACTTCTCAGAGATTAGGAGAAAATTAAAAAAATAAATTTCTAGCAATAAATAAACTTAATCTTCACACCAATGTGTCCATTGGTAGATTGGAAATTCTATTCCAAATCTCTTCAAAGCCTCTAGACTGTGTTTTAATTATTGAGTTAAAAGCTTGCTACTGTGCTTCTATTTCCAGAAAAATAATAACACGAGAAGTTGAATTATCTTTACTATTTTGCTTTATTGTTTTCTATACTAGATTATCTAATAAATGCTAAAACACCACTTAAAAATACTCTGTTACCAACTTTATAAATTAGTATATAAAGTCCCTAGTGTTTACCAATCATAACCTGATGTTTGGATGTCAGTATTTCTTGCTATTGTGACCTTTGCTGTCTTGTGACAGTCCTCTCTGTTGGTGTAACTCTACAGACTTAGAAAGGCAGGCAAAACAAATGTGGCTACCTCATCGTTTAACAAGATGTCTTCCTGTATTAAGGCAGTTTACGAAAAACGGGTATTCTTGAAGGCATCTAGTAGATAAAATATGGAACAGTACCAGAAAATAAAGGACTTCATGTTTCATGAAGCACAGAAAAAAAAGTATATAAACTTTAACATTTCATATATAAATTTCTTTAGGATTGTAGAATTTTGCTGAGAGAAATTTTACCTGGACAAAGTGTGTTTGAAGTACAATTATTTAAATCAATTCCAGTGTCATTACAATTTTTAGAATTTAAACAATCACCAACTCTTGTTCTCGTTCCTTCCCCGCATAATGTAGTGCATTCACCCCACTGGCTCCAATAATAAGTACAGGTTTTTGCTGTAACAGACAAAGAGGATAAAGTAGGAACAAGGAAATAATACTTATGGTTAGATATCTATGACTAAAAAAATGTTTCAAATTTTTCTAACCTAAAAGTGATAAGCAGGCACTGATAAAAAGGCATAAATTTGTGGCAAGACTTTCAAATGCATAAAATTCACAAAAGCTCCGGTTTCAAATACTGCAGCCAACTTAATAGATCAAGAACTGCAAGATTTTTTAGCAAAAAATTTTGGCTGACGGATAGCGAGTTGGTCAACACGATTCTCCTATGAAAAATAAATCAATCGCGTAAGTCTTTTCGATGCGTAATATCTAAACATAGGTGCAGAGTTGAAAGGGAAAAAGTGATATGGTAAATGATAAATTATCTACTGAATCAAGATATGGATTAAATTGGGAGAAGTCTTACTTTTGGAATGTTTGTAAATGTCTTATTTTTGATGAATAAAAAATAGATAGTTTAAGTAAAAATATTCTATACCATTTCTGGTGACTCTGCTTGGTTTTTGTTATTTTAAATTACCTACAAACAAACCATTTTACCCCTACTATCAAAAATATTTATCAAAAATATACAAACAAACAAAAATCCGAAAAGATGATCTTGAATATTCAAATGATGACTGAGCTATATTTCACCCTTCTAGTTCGCTGTGTTGTTGGCAAGGACAGTAAAATATAAAAGAACAATAAATAAAAATAACAAACAATAAGCAATAAACAATCATAACAAACAATAAACAATAATAAAAAACAATAAACAATAATAAAAAACAATAAACAATAATAAAAAACAATAAACAATAAACAATAATAACAAACAATAAACAATAAACAGTACCCAGTCGAAATTCACTGTAAAAACATGATCCATCTACAGCCTGGGCTTGAGATCAGTGTAAGAGGATAAGTCATCATCATCATCTTGCGGCCTCAGCCGAGATAGAATTCATTACAGCTTTCCAGTATACCCTATCGGTCATAGCTGTTAGAAGGTCTTCCTTGGCGATGGCAGTGTCCCTCCATATGATATCTGGAAAGGTTAGCTTCCGAGACCGCTTGAATGACGATGGGTGCCTTCATAAGAGAAACGACGACACAAGTTCATCTGAGGCACGTGCACAGTGTCCAGCAAACTGGACTCGTCTTCTTTGGATTGGATTCTAAGAGTGAATTCTAAGGCCCCGCAGATGATGTACTTCATTGTAAAACGTATTCCTTTCCCTAACCCTCATAATAAAGAGTAAATAGAGAATAAATCACTAAACATCAAATGTATAACTTTCTTACGATCACACCCTTCTCGAGGTACTGTGCATATTTCACTTTCCGATTTCGCCACACTACATTCTGGATCATTTCCGTTTAATTGAAGTGTTCCACTGCATAGACTTGTTGAGTATTTTGTCACTTGGTTACAGGTTTGTTGGCAGAGTGATGCATATTTTGTAGGGAATGTTATACCTAAAGAGACAAAATCATTCAGTGGTTATAAGAAAAGAATTGTACCAGATTTGTTAGCAATACTCAATGTAAATGACCAGGACTCAAATTAAAATATCAAGGTTTCCTTTTTTGGGTAAAAATACATTTTTTATTACTTTCACATTAAATAACTAAAACAATTTGCGGTAGCATTTTATCATTATTTTATTCTCTTCTTCAAGTAGTATACCAGTGACCGTATAGGATATCTATCATATTTCACTGTGTATTTGGAACGAATACGTCAAATCAAGAGCAACCAAATCTTCTTTGCAGTTTTTATATGTTAGTGTCAAAAAGTCCATGACAAAGTCTACTAGGATTTGAAATTATATCAGATGCAGGCTCTCTATTTATAAGCAACAAATGGACTGACATCGGAGACGAATCTATCATTACTTTCAGGATTTCTTTAATTTTTAATTTCTTTGCCGTTTAATCTATGCCACTGAAGCATTATTACAGTAAGAATTATTAATTGAACTAACTCCAATCATAGAGCAAGGGCATCTTTATTTTGTACAGTTTTCATTTAAAATCGTTGCTACTGTCATAATCTAAGTCGATAAAGATTATGACATTGAATACTGTAAAATAAAAATAATGATGATGGTAATAATAATAATGGAAACTTTTTATTTTTTCATCTGAACATATACAATTACAAACCTCACTAATCAAGGTAGTTTGCATTGGCTTGCCTATTTAACAAAATCAAAATTAAATATTTTACTAACAAAATCAATAAAGCGACAATAGTTCAGGGCTGGTCCATGGTTTATTTCTACGACAGAATATGTAGTATGTGGTGCGAATGATTATGTTGGAAAGTTTGGTTGAAAGAAAGCGCTCGTGTTTGTTGTCGATGTTCAAAGCGTTGCACATTTTACTGAAGGTAATACAAGATTTACCGAA
>RDPX01000015.1:1698653-1748344 GCA_003991215.1 Morbakka virulenta
GTCATAAGTTGTTGTCATACAACAACAACCGCTTGAGCAATGTGCCTTTCCTCACTGGTTGTGGGGTGGCACTTGCAAGGTTGAAGTGATGTTGCCATTTTGATTTGGTTTCTATTTATCTCACTCTTATGGCTGCAGTACATGTGCCTGCATTCAACTTACCTGGCTTGTTGCTGGGCGCTGAATGCGGGTTTTTCACCCAACCACCAATAAATGGTGTGTAACCACTCGATAATAATAATAATAATAATAATAATTAGACCATTGCTTATGCATATGCTGGGTAAGGACGAGCCAAAGATCAACCACCTTCTTTTCATGGGTGATCTGAAACTCTTTGTAAAGTCTGAGAAAGAAATTGATTCACTAGTACAAACTGTTAGATTTTTCAGTAATGGCTTAGGCATGGAGTTTGGGATATCAAAATGTGCAGTAATAGCTATGAAAAAAGGACTTCGTGTAGCAACTGATGGCATTGAATTGCCTAGTGACCAGTGCATTGGTGACCCTGAAGAAGGAGGGTATAAATATCTTGGCGTTTTGGAAGCTGAGGATATTCTAAAAACACAGATGAAAATCCGGATAAAGAATACCTATTTTGAACGCTTGCATAAACTGTTGAAGACCAAACTGAACTTGAAAAACCTCATTTCAGCCATTAACGTATATACTGTTGGTGTCATTAGGTACAGTGTAGCTATACCTGACTGGGGGCAAGACGACCCTCGGGAGATGGACCGACAGACGCTCAAGCTTCTACACAAATCAAAGGCCCATCATCCCATGTCCAACTTAGACCGCCTTTACATGAAGAGAAAACATGGCGGGAGAGGCCTAATAAGTGCGAGCGATTGTGTTGCAGCAGAGAAACTATCTCTGGATTACTACCTGGTGAACAGCGAGGAAGATCTTTTGTGGCATGTGAGTTCGGCACTTAAACTACAGCAAGGTACCACTAAAGAAAAGCTGGAATACAAATCGAAGATAGAGGAAGAACGGATACGACACTGGAATGCAATGGGTATGCATGGCAAGTTTGAAAGGGACACAGAACAGGTAAAAACTGACGACTCTTGGTTATGGTTGTCACGGGGCAAGTTCAAGAGAGGGACGGAGAGCTTGTGTATTGCCGCACAAGAACAGGCATTGGCCACAAACTCTGTGAGAAAGAAATACTATAGGACTGTCAAGAGTAACTTATGCCAAATGCGTGGCCAACACCAAGAGGGAATCATGCAAATTGTCAGTGAGTGTAAAGTACTTTCTCAACTCGAGTACAAAAGGCGACATGACAAAGTGTGCTTGAGCCTTCACTTGAACCTTTTTTGGAAGTATGCAATCCGGGTGGCAGATCAATGGTATAATCATGTACCGGAAGCAGTCATTGAGACTGACAAGTTAAAGATTCTGTGGGATTTCAAAATATAGACCGACATTCGACTTGAGCATAATAACCAGACATCACGGTCCTCATGAAAGATACCCGGAAATGTTTGATTATTAATGTTGCTTGTCCAGGTGTTGACAGGGTGATATAAAAAGAATTTAAAAAGATCCTACGCTACTCTGGCCTGAAAATTGAAATCCAACGTAAGTGGAGTGTTAAAGCAACTGTCATCCCAATCATAATTGGAGCTATGGAAAGTATTCCACCCAGATTGAAAGGATTTCTGGAGCAACTGAACATAGAACATGATATTGATAGTCTCCAAAAGTCTGCCTTACAGGGAACTGCACATATTTTGCGAAAATTTCTCAGTACCTAAAATACTCTCAGTGTCTCAAGTCCAATGAAACGGACCTTATGCTGAAGATGACAATACCGGAAGTCAACACCCATACTGTGCGAATCAGAATAATTACAATTAGAATCAATATGATACTATATATGTATGATTACATATATTTATGGTTGTATATAACATTTTATCTCTCTATGTTGTGTCTGTGTCTCAACCTTTTTCAATGGAGGAGTTCTACAGTATCTGTCACTGGAGTTTGGAGGCTACCATGGTTGGAGCATATGATTGTTATTGGTCCCGAACACTTTGTGATATCATTGGTGATAATTTTTAACAGCAGGTAGGGTGTTTGATTCCATGCAAGCATTGAAGGCGACAAGTACTGATGTATGTTTAATCATGCATGTTTATGTATTTTGTTGTGTTGGTATGCGTGTATGATCGTAAATAAATGCATGTGCGTGTTAGTATACTCTGAATTTTGAAGGGTTTCTTTCCCTTTTACGTCTATGCGCAAGCAAAATGTAAGCAAAAGCTAATTGAGTATATATATTTTGGTTTTAACGTCACTCTACCCCTAAAACTAGGGCCCAGACGGTGCTATTTAAAGCGTCTTTTACTTTGGCAGTGAGAAATGTCTGGGCCAGACGCCCTTCCTGCCGCCACCCAATGGCTTTATCTTTTGCAAAATTCCAAAATAATTTTCGCCTGCTAGGGNGCGACAAGTACTGATGTATGTTTAATCATGCATGTTTATGTATTTTGTTGTGTTGGTATGCGTGTATGATCGTAAATAAATGCATGTGCGTGTTAGTATACTCTGAATTTTGAAGGGTTTCTTTCCCTTTTACGTCTATGCGCAAGCAAAATGTAAGCAAAAGCTAATTGAGTATATATATTTTGGTTTTAACGTCACTCTACCCCTAAAACTAGGGCCCAGACGGTGCTATTTAAAGCGTCTTTTACTTTGGCAGTGAGAAATGTCTGGGCCAGACGCCCTTCCTGACGCCAACCAATGGCTTTATCTTTTGCAAAATTCCAAAATAATTTTCGCCTGCTAGGGGAATCGAATCCGCAATCTTTAAGTTACCGTGCAACTGCACTAACCATTTAGCCAACGCTCCGAGGCTCCTCGTATACATGTATGTATATATATTGCATAAAAGATGGAATCATACAGGCCTCTCAGTTTGTCAGCTAACCTACCACAAAGTAAGTAAATTAAAACTAAAAAAACATATTTTTTTGTTTTAGCATTTAAACGTTATTGATTTGAAAATGCAGTATCAATATTTTGAAAATAAATGAAAATACAATTTTTGGTAAGCAAGTTTGTAGATTTGACCACCAAGTAGGAGTACCAGCGAGTAGGAGCATATTATAAATTACAGAATTTAATAAACTCTTTCTTTGGCCAAGCAAAAGAAGTAGGAATGAGTATGAGCATATTTCGTATTACGGAATTTAAGAAACTATGAGATGTAGGAAATCAACAATTCAAGGAATGCAAAAAAATGAGAATCGTTAAAGACTTGAAGAAATGGGTCGAAGAATGAATTGGAGAACAGATAATTGAACAAATAAGACATTGTGAGCTGGAGAAGATAGCAAAGGGTTTTTGCTCTCACCTCTCATCCCATCACTGAACAACATGGCGAACAATATAATTTTGGTTACTAAGTTTTGAATACACGTAAGGTTATATAGTGTACCAAATTGAGGTTTGTTTTGTGAAAAGTAATATAACAAATATTTAATGAAATAAAAATAACATTAAGTATACTTTACAACAATCTAATATATTTTTGACCCTTCAAAAGAGCAATGGTATTTCTCCTGAAGGTGACAACAGTACTTTAGAATATAGTCTCTAGATTACTTTGCGAACACATGTAAAATACCCTAATATTTAAAAAAAAATTTAATGAAATTTTGGTTATCAATACCTGGACAAATTGTATAAAATGAACACTGTGTTGACGTGGCGTTTTCCGTATCACATTTCTTCAAGTCAGTATAATACGTCATGGTAATGCAATCTCTAGTTCTTTTTTTCACTCCAAGAGATTCATAGACAGGGATATCACAATCGCCCCAAGAGCTCCATTCTGTAAGGATCGTTTCTTAAAAATAAAAAACAATGAAATGTTACCCAGTAAGATATCGACTTCTTCTTGATTACATTTACTGCTACATACTATTGTAAAATCCATAATAAGAACCAATATGAGTCAAAGCATTTATTTAAGAATAAAATTACCGGTGTCACAGGAAAAAAGTACTCCCCGAAAAAAGTACACCCTGATACTTATTTCCCGGATATAAGTACTCCCCAGTACATATTTCCTAGGAAATAAGCACCCCCCTTAGGAAAAAAGTACTTCCTGGGATATTAATTGCCCAGGAAATAGGTAATGTTGAAATAAGGTACTCCAATTGTGAATTGGTAACTATAGACCCCAAGCTTAAGTACTTTTTGGATTTTGATAGGAACAAAACATTTTAAATCAGCTGAGAGACTTGTTCAGTCTTAAAACGAATGAATATTGGCCTTGATAGTTATTATAATAAAATCTTTATTGGATTGAAAACATGGAATTTCAAAGGGCTTGGATTCTCATGTATAAGCAAAACCTTGAAAATACTTTTTTTCAGTAGTTATTCCCATAGGGGATATCTATATCCTACTTTCAGTTTTTATCCCCATAGGGGATATCTATTTCCTAGGAAAAAAGTACTCCGGGAGTACTTTTTTCCGAGGAGTACTTATTTTCTGTTACACCGGACTATGAGGATTGATTTTCAAAGGAATAACGAAGTTTCCACAGATTTACAGCTGAAGTCCTTCTTCTTCATCTTCCTACATGTTATCCCCACTGTAGCTCCAAAATTAGAAGTTTTTAAAAAATAACAATGTAATATAAGAGAACAAGTATCTGTAGATTTGTATATAAGATATTGCTACTTACAGGAAAAGAGAAAAGCCGTTTGAAGGCATATCAAAATATATTAAACCACTAAAAAAAGGAATTAGTTGGAGGAGTCATAGTCACCAAAAGCCACCACATAAGGCAGATCAAAGAAGAAAAATAGCGCTATTATCCGATTTTGACTAATTTCCTTTGTACTGGTCTCTTTCTCCACTCTTGGCTTTAGACTGTCTTCTTGTAGAAGACTCTATAAAAGCAACAAAAATTGGGCTGACCATGTAACTTTCCTTACTCTATGTGTTCTCTTTTTTGTGAGATTCCGAAGATGTTCTGTCCCTAAAATCCAATTCACCAACTCTGGCGTATTGTGCAGTAAAACTACCTTTTAACTTTTACCTCCCCCAAGTAATGACACAAAAGTTGAACGGTATCAAAGATACAATGTTTCCTTTTTATCGCTTCATAGACTTCCAAGCCTTGTTTCAAGCAAATTTAGGTCCAAATAATGAATTTTTATTAATTATACTGGTACAAATTATAATTTTAATATATATGATCATAAAGTATCCTATTTACGGAATGGGCGTTGGATGATGCAAATTTGATAGCTTCTAAATGTATTTTAGAAGTTTAAATATAACATTCTGTTTTCACCGGAAACGTAGTTGGTGTGATTTCAATGCTTAAGAGAGCCGTTAGGTCAATGCTATTTGTCCTCAAAAGTTCTTTTTGGCATCCCCATATTTACTTCACTGAATCGGTATACGAATATCCATTCCTGTGACAAATTAACGCCTTTCACTCAAAGATGTTAGGTCTACTTTACAAAAAGCTTTGGATATATATTTTTTGTGTTCCTGAAGGGTAAGCTACTTGAATTCGAAAGCACGTCTGTCAAGTATGTGTGTGTGATTCTTTATGTGAGGTTTCTCTAAAGTTTTAAAGATAAAATGACTCAAATATAGGAATAATGTAGGCATTTGGTAGTATTTAAACAAAGTAATTACAAAAAAAGGAAATCACCCCATCTAAATATTAAGCAAATTGTATAGTTTTTAGCGGACGTGTTTGGTTTATTTTTATGCAAAGAAAACAAGAAAAATAAATCGTATACAAGAAAATCATATGTTATACGTAGGGATAAATAATATCGAGAAAAAATAGAATAAAAATTATTGGGAAAAAAACATACTACGGCACAATTTTGACATGAAGCATTCCATCTGTTCAGTGTCATCTCCAATACATGTGATGGTCACGTTGGGCTTGGCTATTCCAACACATTTTCGAGTTCGCGTCTTCAATCCAGTTCCACAATATTCAGAACATGAAGAATACGTTCCCCATGTGCCCCAGGAAGGTGCTGAAAAAAAGAGAATGTTAAATGATTTTGCTTTTTAAAGAACTATTTCCTTTATTAAACAAAACAAGAAATAGAGGGGGGTTTGTTTATTTGATTGGCCAATTCCAAATTAATAAAGAATTAAATTTTCAGAGAACTTTTGATGCTATGTTAAGTACAGTTGAAAAACCCTGTCTCCGCTTTTTGTATACAAAAGAATAATAGCTGACCTTTTGAATTAATTCTATTCCCAAGGTGTCAAAAATGCTTGAAGATCTACTTTTTAAAAAGACAGTTGAATTTCTTTCCTTTTGCCTTAAGCAAGATCAGTAAAAAGATGAAAAAGGAGGAGGGTTGAGGGAGAGACTAATCACTACTTCCTGTGAAAAAGCCTGATTAGGGAAACTTGGATAGCAGACAAACCTTTTGATAAAACATAGATATGTTTGCATAGACATGTCATGTAAAATCCCTGAGTATGATAATCTAAGATGGGAGGACACAAATATGACAGAAAGAAAACCTAACGGAAATCTCCAAATAGAAAATGGATGGGATCATTACCCACACCAAAGGAGTTTATCCGTGTAGTCTGCTGGAACGTAAAAACTATGCATGCCACTAGGAAGACTGAAAAATAAAATATTATTTTAAAGCTTATAAAATAAGAAAACAACAGTTGCTATTTTATCTCTAATTTAACCTTAATTGAAACGTTGAAGTCTTGTTTAATTACAGGAAGTTTTTGAAAGTATCTGCATTAATTGCAGCATGTCAAAGGAAACCTGTCCCCTTTCTGTATCCTAATTAATATTTGCATGAGTATTGTCTTATCTTTGAAGCACAAAATAATGGTATTAATATTTGCACACATAATCTTGATAAGAACCTTTGATACACACTCTATCAAATATAAACTATATCACAACGAAATTAGTAAGAAGTAACAGAATCATGCATGTTTGACTTTTGGAAACAACAGGGAAATCCAAGTGCTAGTTTTACAAGGGCTGAATTTCATAAAAAAATTTGAAGCCGTATTATGACTGAAACTCCCAACAGGAATTCAGTAATATGTTACAGATTCCACAACAAAATATCTGAAAAGTAAGTACAAGTGTTTTACAAACAACTGTTTTTTCTCAGAAAAAAGCGATGTTAAAGGAGGACGTATGAATATTAAATTGTTATTGAACACTAACATTTTAAAAGTAAAGTGTATTCCAAAGTTATAAAGAACCTGATCATTGCCATATGTCTGGTGCAGTACAAAGCTAACTTCGTGAAGGAAGAAATAAACGAGTTGAAAACTCATGCCACTAACACCAAAACATCTTAAAGAGCAAAACCAAGTAGAACTGAAAAATAATATTCAAAAAGGAGGATACAAAGTAAACTAGACATATTATTTTCAATTAAGAATAAATTTTAGGCTGGTTTGACAAATTGTTATCTAACTCTGGTAAGACAATGAACAGACAAAATAACAGCAATTACAGAAAGGAAATAATGAAAAAATTATTTAATCTTTATATTGATCTTCGAAAACAACCTTCAGTAAAAAGAGGACAATTAAATAGAGAAAAAAATGACTGGAATGCTTTAAATACAAAGAGATGACTATAATGTGAAAGAACTTAGTAATGTTATTTTGAACAGTGCCAAGTAGAGAAGCAATAAAAGTAGATGTTTTTAAAGCTGATACAGGAAAAATTAGAGCAGGAGAAAATCTCTTAGCCACCACCAACAGAATTCCCAAAATAGAAAAGCAAGTGTAAGGGTTGGCTGATGATCAGACAATAATTACCTAAAAGATAATTTGGGGCTTGCATATTCTTCCTATGTCATATAAAATATATAGAAAACCCTTTATATTAAGGCTGGCGTATTCTTACATGATCTAAATTTTAAATCAAAGTATACTTGAAAAGAACGACAGTAATGAGAAAATTAAAGTGAACAAAATGAAACAAAGTAACTTTTAATGAAATACTTTTTTTTCAAATTTCAACCAAATTGTATAACACATATTTAGGGGTCATCTTTTACGTCGTATACCATTTTACACTTTTTTCGAACGAATTAACCTTGTCAAAGCAGCACCTGAAATCATTAATTTGCATCAGAGGCAGGACGTCTGACCGTTTTATGAATCAAAAAATTCGAGTGCATACATACGTAATATTATAAAACGTAAGCGCAATCAATCAAACTCAATAAAACAGGCCAATCAGAACGCAAAGTCACTATCACAGTTATTTCATTTGCTTCCGCTTATTTTTATATGTTTATCAAAACCAGCATTTGCGGCTTGTTTACTTTCCTTGCAAAATGCCTTCAAAATGGTCAGGTTACTTATAAGACTTTTTTTACTTTAGCTAAAAAAGTTGTTTATGGACATCCATTCTCTTTATTAATAGAGACAACTATTGAGAAAGTAAAATTGTTGTTTAATACGGTTGAAACTTTTTTCTTGATTTCTAAACTTGAAAGACTGCCCAGGAGCTCTCTTTTCCAAAAAACTTCGTCACTCTTTACACATCTCTGATTTAAAACCTATCCTCTAATAGCATCCGTGTACGTAAGTTTGTATCTCTTTCATATCGACCATAGTAACATTTTAATTGGAAGCTTGACATAACATTCTACACTTATGTGTTTTTTAAGTGTTCTATAGCAAAAAAGGAATATTTTAAGCAACTAGACTGATTTTTTCTAGGCCAGGACCACAAGTTGTATTCATTCGAATTGTAATCTGTTGCTGAGGTAAAAAAGTGGAAGGCTCTTGCTTTATTAAATCATACTTTTGAATAAAAAGTCCAATTCTCTTTATTTTGAGGTAAATTTTTTTCTGTATCCTTGCAAAATTATATTCTTTTATTTAAGTAATAGTAACAACTAATGATGCTAAATATCTTTTTTCACAAGAGATAAAGATTTTTACAAATTTACTGTTGCTACATAGTGTTCGATGCACCTCATTTTCTGAACTACCTGATCTTTGTTTGATCGAATTGAATAATAATTATTATTTCTGTCGCTAGAAAATTCAAATAAAAAAAATTTTACATTACAATTACTACTCGCCACTTTTGAACTATGAGACGTCAGCAATATCACAATTACATCCTCTAAACATCAAAATCAGATGTTTAGAGGATGTAATGGTTCTATGGTTCCAAGGAGTATCTTTTTTTTGTATCTAAATTTTACAAACCTTCTGATTCTATCCTGAAAAGCCGAAGGACCCAAGAAAGTAACAACAACCTAAATATGTGACCATTTTTCTATCGTTTTACCCAATAAGTTGGAACATTTATTAACTTGTAATGTATTTTTTGTTAGTACGTTTCGGGAAGAATGTATAGCTTCCACTTACTCTGACATATGTCCAAGTCTTTGCAAAACTTTTCTTCAAACCTTGTTGCATTACACAAGGTGATATTCACAATTTTACCAGCTAAGGTGCAATTTCTTTCACGCCGTGCAATAGTTTCGTCACATTTTTCGTCACAGCCAAACCATTCTGAATATACTCCGAGTATCGGAACTGTAAAACAATAAAATTGATTTCGATAAAATAAGAGAAACTCATATCTTAGGTAACGCACTCCAAAACAAAACGAATTTCAATAACAGCTACCTAATCATAAAAACTAAGATAAGAATTGTCTGTTCTGCTATGTTTGGATGTAAAAAGGACATAATTTAGAAAGGCGTAGACACAATAATGAAAAGATCTGGAAACTACCCTCCAGGATAAATTAACCAATAAATAAAAGATGGTTAAAACATAATTTTACTAAAAGAAACACTGTTTTGAACGAAAAGTTAAGGAGAACAGTTGTTTCTGTCCTTTACTTTTGTAACGATCAAAACAGCCTGTTAGATAGCTCTGATCTAACACCAGTTTTACTGTTAAAGGCAAAAGCCAAGAAATGCTCTTCTTGAGGATAGTGCTGACAGCCGAATATAATCCTTAAGATTCTTCAAACAATAAAATCACAATCAATCGCGTATAACAAAATATAATACCTGGACAGGGCTCCATTTCACAATCTAAAACTTCTCTTGAATCTCCACTACAGTTACCATAAGCAGCGTGAAAGCAAGTTCTGTTTCTTGTTTTATCTCCTTTACCACATGAAACACTGCAACTTGTCCAATTTGTAAAGTTGCTCCAAGTGGGGACTGGAAGAGACAAATAATTATCATGCAAAAATATATTTGTTATTGATTGACCATCACTTTTAGGATCATCCAAAGAATGATACAAGGAGAGAAAAAGAGAGTTGTTATTCCATAAAATATTGTTCGTCTTGCTGGCTCCCTTTCTCTAACCTTACAATCTTGTAAAGTGTAGTGAGAATTGATTCATTTACTCAAAGCACACAAATGCAGTTGGAATTTCAGGATGGCAACAAAAGGAAAAACCACCATAGAAAACCATTGGTTGACAAACATTATACTATGCAGGTTACTTCAGTCCTACCAATAATCTGGTTTTAGTTCTGGTGTCTCTAATGAACCTATTCTCCATTTTTGTGACAGAAAAAATTTTTTAAAAGGTTTTATTCTTAAAAGTCATCTATATTTTGTTTCTCATTTTCATTAGCTCTATTTATGATGTATTATTACAATGATTACCCTTGTGAAATACAACAGCTACTACACTTAATGCTGAGTAAGTGCTGTACTGTTTACCAAAAGCTGTGTGAATTATGGTTTTGTTCTTGGTTAACTAAAATTTAAAAATACCTCAAATCTTAGTCCTTTAACACTTTTGAATATTCAGATATTTACTTGACTTCGTCTAATATTTCCTATAACATGGATTCTGCTGTACTTGTCTTGATCTCAGACTGATCATTTAGTAAAAAGAATTCAAGTAGAAGTTCAACCTCAAATTTAAAATAAAGTGTGTACTGAGATTTTATTTGGTTAACTTTACTGTAGTAAGAATATTCATAAAGCTTTTAGTTGTGTAAGTAATTAATGTTAAGTTAGTTAGCATGTCTTCGAAGATCAAGGCTTTCAGTTACATATTGGTCAGTCCTACTAGAAAACAAACACAAGCAGTATCCAAAGAATTATAGGTTTCTCACACACTATTTTAACAGTTGCTACACAGAGTTACAGACTGCCTGCTTGTTATCTTCAGATAAAAAAAAACTTTTTTCATAGCCGGACAGTGATTGAAGGCGATCTAGTTTTAAATAAGAAAACACGAGGAGACTAGCAAGACTGTGACATTGAGAGCAATATTTACTAATACAAATAAGTTTGTTTTTTAGTAGAACTGCACCACAGCTGAAAGGATTTTTCATGAAACAGTGTATTGATAAAGTAATCAATTTCTCTCAAATTTTTTTCTCGACCAAATTTTTTCTGTGTTAATAAATACCTGGGCAAGGATTATTGATATTACAAGGAACGTATTCTTCACTTATGTTTCCGCAGAATGTATTATTTACTAATTTATCCAAAAGTGTGCAATTGCGGTGACGGTGTTTCATTCCTAGACCACATGTTGTATTGCATTCCGTAAACTCTGACCAGTCAGTCCAGTTAGCAACTAAAAGAAAAATGTGGAATAAATAATGACATTTTAATCTGTCTCAATTTGTAGGACTTCATTTATAGAAGTATTGCATTGCAAACTCAAAAGCTTTTCCTAATTCTCACTTTCATACAAATAAGGCAAAGCATTTATTAAAAAAAAATCAGACCAAGACATAAGTTTTTAGGTACATATAAATTGAATTCAAAGAAAATTGTCAAAGCATTTTATATTATTTGTCCTTGGTTAAGCCTGTTTTCTCTTTGCTTCTATCTTTTTTTCTTTTCCTTCAAGCAATCTTTCGCCAATTGGACACGGAAGATCATTGGCTTTTAGCTTCTATTTTTTCCCATTTGTCATGGTAAAGAGAAAAATGAATGCAAAGCCATTGATTTCAGATCGGTTTTATTTCAATGGCTAATCTGTTCGAACTTCAAAATGCCATAAGATCATTGACTTTTCGTTTTCCAGAACACTTTTTCGAAAATGCTCATACCTTTCTCAGTATGATCACAGCCATATCTTTTGCGAAGCGTCCAATCAATTACTTCCTCAATCCTACAATTGCCTGCCAATTATGATACTGGCTCTGAGTCATTTTCGTTCATACAGACACTACGTGGCCATTAGATTCTTCCTATTTTCGACACGTTCTACATTAAGATGAGATATTTTGAATAAATCTCCTTTAAATATGATTTATTTTTACTTCTCCAAGATTTTTCTCATCAAAAGTCAACTATGTTGTCTGTTTTCCCTTCCTTTTCCCTAAAAGATCATTAACATTTTTTGCAACGTTAGATAGGCTGAACCATGTCTCCAAAACGTGAATATGAAAGCATATCAAAGACCATTTTATAATCTCTTCATGTCATGGCGATATTTCTTTTCCGTTCGATAATTCGATTCGTTCCTTTCTTATCATCTTCCCACTTTTTATCTGAATCATTGCAGACTTCAAAATGCCAATCTTTATCTCGATTCCTTAGAAGGTCATCGTCATTGGGCCCACCCTCCTGTGCATTGCGACACCTTACATTTTTATTTCACTCAGAATGAGGATAGTATTGATAAGGTGACACAACTACCGGCGTTCGTAACGAGACACCATGTCAAGAAGGGCAACAACGTAAGGCTGGAGAATGCGTCCTACCCAGGAGAATGGCTAGCCCCGCTGTACTCTGGAGGTACTTCACCTTGCTCAAGGGTGACCTGGAGGTAATTGTGGTCAAAGGCAATCTCACCGGACCTCATCGAAACTTCAGAACCGGATGAAATTTGAATTTCCCAGGAAAAAACATTATTATTATTATTATTTTTATTATTAATACGAAGGAGAAATACCAGAACAGAATTCTCACCATCAATTTCTTTCAGTGATGGTAGTAAAATTTACCCACAAAACAATATCTGAGACAAATTTGTGATGCTTGGATATGATAAAATCAAATGACTGTTAATTATAAAAATATCTTAATTTCAATTTGGGTTAGAAAATGATAGAAAATGTCGACAAATTTCACTAGAAAAACCAGGAATATTGTGTACTCATTGATTACCTCAATTATTATTATTATTATCATCATCATTGTTATCACTGTTATCATTACTATTATCAGTAGTGGTATTGATTTTTGTTATATTGCAAAATAGGAATTGAAATTTCAAGGTCACTAAGAAATCATTAATCTAACCAATGCTGAACTATCATCTAAACGATTTATCATATGTTGACCGTTGACTATACTTTAAATGCTGAATTTATCCGTTCTCTCAACTAACCACCCGCTCTACCTTGAATAGATATGAATGGAAGGTCATTGTGCCCATGTCCACTTTACGTCCTCTTTGACTTATCTGTGTGATGTAAATTGACAATTGAAACAAATATTAAAAGTCATAGGGACAAAACCAGAGATTGGCTTTTAAAATCTGTTAATTATCAGTAGTATTTAGATAAGTGGTAACGTGTGCGTCAGAGAATAGAATTTCACCTCAAATTAATAAAACAGAATGACAATACATATACAACATTATAACGTGCTATTTTTACAAGAGTGACGGTTTGTCGACAAATAAAATTTCGTTTTTCTATTCATTTTTAAGTCCTTATTAGTGGGAAGAGATAGTATCAATGATTTCTTGAAACGAGAACGAACTTTTAATAATAATGATAATGATAATAATAATAATAATAATCGAGTTTAAGTTAAAGTTTTGGAAATGCAAAGAAGCATTTTGTCACCATCTTTTCAAGATAAAAGAATTTTTTAAAATTAAAAACAGGTAACGTACCTTGATTAATGTAAGTTAAAAAAACCCTTAAAAAGTAAACAAAATATTATATTTACACAAAACATAGTCTATGTCAGAATAGGTTGTTTGATTAGCAAAGGAAAATTAAGTCTAATACACACAGGAGTGATAAAATTGAAATTACCTGAACAAGCATTTCCTATGCAGGTTTCAATCTCTGTTGCATTGTAATCACACTCGCCTTCCTTGTATTTTAATCCAAATTCACATATCATTTTTCGGAACCTTGTACCATTGCCACAATTGTTGGAACAAGTAGACCATTCCTGCCATTTTGCAACTGAAATAAAATTTATTTAATTATTAAGCTTCTAAAATGTTTTAGGTTCTCATGTTTATACATTTATTAACTGATACAGTTGTTAAACTACCAAGGAAAAATTAAAAGTTTTATGAAGAAACGTGGTAGAGTGGCGTCTGACCCCCTGCAAAGCTTTAAATGAGACAACAGGAACTGTCCAAATCTTTTATGGGGATTGTGTTTGACACTTGTAATCTTCTTGACAACTTTTTTCAGTTTGTCCCTCAAAATCCAACTCCACTTCCACGCAGTGAGGGATGGGCAACATCAAGGATGGCTAACGGAGCTCTGGTAAAACTATGAGGGCTAATCACCCCATGGTGGATGACAAAGATTACGACAACCACATTTGTGGTCGGGAGATTTGACTTACAACCTCCAGGCTGAAGTAAGTAAGTAATGAAGAAATAGATTCACAAATTTGCCCAGAACATTGAGATTTAGCATCAGAAATCACCCTTTTACACACGTTGTTAGCCTATCTGAAAACCCCCTAAATTCTTCAGTTCAATCTCGTTGAAACTGAACATAGAAATAATTGCGATAAGCAAATGCACAAGAACAATAAATATCAAGCCATGAAAGAAGATAAGGTTTGACTTTGTAATTACCAGAGATTACAAATGTTTCAATACCAACTAGTATCCATTCTATGAATTTAGTGACAGCATCAAAAGCCGATTTGCTAAAAAGTGATTACTAAGTAGTATAGCCGAGAAATTGACGAAATCTTAATTCAAATCCTCACTGAAAAAGAAAATACTGCTTCAAATATTAAGGTCAGTATTTCACCGTAGCCTGTTGGGAATTTGCCACCGCTCATAGAAATACCGCCCAGTCAACTGCTTTATTCATTTTTAGTTTACTTAAGTATTATTCACAGTAAAAGAGGCATTGTATTTCATTGTTGTAATTAAGTATTGATGTCATTATCTTATATTATCACTTTTCATGTAATAAGAGCCTTCGTCAAACCATGATCACGAGAGATTGTTAGTTTTTCATGTAACTACGTTCAAACAGTTATGGTAGAATCTTTTAAGGAAGAATACCAATTTATATTTTTGCAATAGTAAGCCTATGAATATTTTCTTAAGGTATATTAGAAAGTAGTTGTTTTATTAGTTTTCAGTTGAGTATCAGTTGAGTATCAATGGCATTATCAATTGGGACGGATCAAGAAAACAATGCTCAGAGTGCACAAACGAGTTTTTCATTCATATATATATATATATATATATAGAGAGAGAGAGAGATATGTATTAAGAACTAGCAAGTGAGGAGCCGTGGCTTAATGGTTTGTGTAACTGCACAGTAACCAAGAGTTCCGGGTTCGATTCCTTAAGCTGTCGAGGAGAATTTGGAACTTTAGAAAGAGAAAAAAGCCATTGGTTGGCGTCAGAAAGGGCAACCGGCCAAGAAATTTCTCACTGCCAAATCAAAGTGAAGGGCACCGTATGAGCCCCAATTGCTGGGGAAAAATGACGCTAAAACTAAAAAAAAAAAAATTAATAAAAAACTTGCAAAATTTGACTTAGATTGTGATCTACAATANATATATATATATATATATATAGAGAGAGAGAGAGAGAGATATGTATTAAGAACTAGCAAGTGAGGAGCCGTGGCTTAATGGTTTGTGTAACTGCACAGTAACCAAGAGTTCCGGGTTCGATTCCTTAAGCTGTCGAGGAGAATTTGGAACTTTAGAAAGAGAAAAAAGCCATTGGTTGGCGTCAGAAAGGGCAACCGGCCAAGAAATTTCTCACTGCCAAATCAAAGTGAAGGGCACCGTATGAGCCCCAATTGCTGGGGAAAAATGACGCTAAAACTAAAAAAAAAAAAATTAATTAAGAACTTGCAAAATTTGACTTAGATTGTGATCTACAATATAGCCAAGAGTTTAAGAAAATACACATTCGAATATTTTCTCAAATACGTTTCTGCAGTGAGTATAATTAATCAAACTTCCAAACATTCTGTAACCCTACAAGCCTTTTCGAGCGTTCGGACTTTAAAAGAAATGCACCTGAATTGAAGAGTCATACTGAAGTATGTTGTAGACTTTTTACTAAAAGCATATCTCAATGATCGTGATAAATTTTAATAAATTACAAAACCATTGCGGGTAGTATATTGCCAAAAACGTGTTTTTATCAAGGATGTCGCCTGGTGACAGAATTATGGGTGGATATTAAGCAATATTTACAAGAGATGTGTAAATAATTTGCCAATTGTTAGCTGGTGTTAAAGTAAGTCTTACGTCCCAACAATAATGGAACCTGTAGAAGGTTTTAAGTGTTATTCACATATCTGTGTTTGTGAAACATATACTGTAGATTAGGCTAGGAGAATCAAAGCTAATTTTCCAACTACGCTAAACCAACTGAGCTATCGGCACTTATTTTTTACTTGCTCAACAACCAATTAAAACAAACATCAGTGCTAATTATCACTCCATTCAGTGGTGGCCGAGTGGTAAAATTAGCAGCTTAGCATGCAAGAGAGCTTCCCCATTCTATTGTCAGATCTCACAAAGTACTGGCCCAAATACTTTTCTTTTATACTATAAGGTTGGGCATGTTTTTCAAGATAGAAATGGAAGAGAGAAGGTCTAATGAATAGAAAAGACTTTGAAGTAAGTAAAACGAAGGAAAATTGAAAAGATAAAAAAATCGATTGCACTAAATGGCTTCCAACCTTGTTTAGGGTGAAAAAAGTAGCTAAAAACCCTTGAAAACCCCAAGATTTCCTTAGAATAAAAATCACTTAAAAATAAGGACTTTTAGCACTGTGGTAAACAATTGTTTCGAAAGAAATAGAGATATTTCTTAGAAAAAACTTACAGTACCAATTGTAACTTGGGATCAAGAGATTTATTTGCTCTGTCTACAAAAAATCTTTAACAGAAAAGAAATGTAACAAATATCCCTCAAAACTCAAACTTGTCAAATAGGCTTTTCCTCTTTTGTCTAAAATTTTTTTATTTGTAGGGGTCTTCTTTTCAGATGATTGCTGTCTAGGATTTTGTGAAACACCAGCTTCCACCTTTGAACACATGCTTACTTTTTAAGATAGCTATCTTAGTGCTTGTTGAGATGCTGACTACATACTACTCTTGTTTTAAAGATTCTGCGTGACAAAAGGAAAACAAGTCAAAGAAAATATTCAAGGTTGATTGATTTAAATACCCGTGGTTATACAGGGGTCTGGGTATCTAGCAAACAGACTACGTCATTCTACTAAAAAATATAACATGATCTTGAAGGCTAATTTTGCTACTTATCTATCAAAGATGCCTTCACTTGGCATAAGGCTAAGCTACCATATTTTTAGTATCTTACTTTTTATGCTCAAGCTATACTTAAATGTTAGATAGTATTATTAGATATAGATCAATCAATCAACTCCAGTTAAGTTCTAACTCAGGCTCGCACAGAAGCTGTAACTTTGGCTTAAATGTGGGTGTGTCCTCAGTCAATTCAGATCTCTTTAAAAGACTAATAACAACACAAGTTATTCTTTTCCTCTCTTTTCACAAATAGACAACATGACAAGATGCAAAAAAAAATTTAAAACAGTACTTTGGGTTGAAGATATTGCAAATATTTTTCTACAAGAGAACTGGCAATTTTTATACCAAAATGATTTGAGCTCTAATTTATTCCACTCTTAATTTAAACTTAATATCGATTCTACAAATCTATTATATTATGTTCCTGTTTTTGATGTTAACAGAAAAACAAACACTTTGTAATGGACATAACAATGAAAGTAAAACCATCAGTTAAATTCTGTAACAGATGACATAACTTATTTTGTTTGAATGTCTTACAATAAGTACAAAAATAATAATAAAGAATTCAACCTTCGAATGACTCAACTATTTTTGGTAGGAGCACTCTAACCCCAAAAACTCGCTATACGACAACAAGACCGAAGTGATCATTTTTTGATAGTCTTACAAAGTCTGATGCTAAAGTCAATGGTGTTATCAGAGTCAGTACTATACATGTTGCTCATGCTGGTATTAATTGAAACCAAACAGAGGTACTCTAACCCTGATAGTTCTATAAAGAAGCATTGTGACAATAATTTTTTCTTCGTGTCAAAGATTCAACAGAGTTGCGACCAGAATGAAAGTAAGATTCAGGCAGAATATTTATCTTTGATATGTTATGTGCACGCATTAAGATAAGCCAAGTATCTGATATTTTTCACATATTGAGATGAGTACTGACGTCTTTTGTCACTTGCAAAGTAGCGTTTAAATATGTACAAAGCACTTATAGCACAAAATAGAAAATACAAATCAACATATTAAAATATCTTAATTTTTGCATAAAAGTTCTTAAAAATATATATTATCATATAGTTGGTTTTTATTTGAAAATACTGTTACTAATACACTAATACTGGAATTTTTTCAACGATCCATCATAAAATTCAATCCGCCAATTTCATATTTCTGGTTTCTTATGGGTTCAGACGTCGAAAAAAGATCCTTGATGAGATAAAGCTTGATCAAATTATTTTCCTGTGTGATGAAAACCTTTTTGAACGGAAGACCACAAGCAAGACCAATGCTAGCAAGACCGATAGAGACCAGGGAATTGTAAAATTTAACGTGTGTTGAATATCACTGTCAAGGACAGGAACAAGAATTATTAATCAAGGAAGATCAATACCTGAGATGATCATGTTTTAAAAAAGATAGTGATAGTTGTATGCTTACGCACCAGCCATAAAAAACATAAGACTGAATTTCTTTTAGAAGGAGTCCAAGTGAGTCATATGATTATTTCAAGGCGTCTGAGCACAAAATTTAGTCCAAAATCTGAATAACTAAAATCATGTCCCAGAAACCAAGCAAGGATGCTTTTACTTAATAGTTCTTCTCTTACTCGGAAATATTGATTATTCATTTAGAATCTAGTCGACTTAACCCAACTCAGCCATGAATCTGTTTCTTAGGATTTGAAAGGTTACACAAAGACTTGACTATGTTGTTCAATTGATATATCTCTGTTAGCTTAGGGTATTAGTCTCTTATTTATTATTAACAGAAGTATTTTGTACATGTGAGCTACCAAGGAAATTTATCGATTATTTGGACATTCTCCTCAGTCTTCTTTCTTGGGTAGCAACATCAAAACAGATCTTTTCCAATCTACTGACTATTCCGTGGCTTCCCATATTACCTGAGCCAACTTGCATATGATGTTAATGTTGACTATGTAAACGATTAATTTAACAATACTTTAGTATATGTTTTGATCAAGTAATCGGATCGGTATAGACAGCACTATTCGATAGTATATTCTACACAAAAAAATAACATAATTGATATAAGTTAGGCAATGTTTGTTGAACTCGTGTACAGGTCACACATTTAATATTTCAACAGCACACACGTAAATAGGACGAAAGTTCAATAAGTTATCTTGCCTGCGCATTGTGTGTTGTTTACACAAGTTGTATTTTTGGTTGTGGGTCCTTCACATTTATTACTTTCTATATTAGTATCTGTACCATTTAAATACTGCAGTGTACATATTCTCTTTTCCATTCTAATTCCTTTGCCACAGGAAGTGCTACAAAATGGGTATTGCACCCACTCTCCAAATACTAGAAAAAGAGATGTAGAGAAATACAGTGCAATACTGTACAACATTGACTTAAAAAAGAAATGAAAAACATGTGTGTACGGAATTGAGTTCGAATTAGTGACTGTGACTTACATTGTTGTATGCTCTACCACCAAAGCTATAAAAACTATGTTTTAATCAAACGTTGTGAGCATTAACTCTCACAATATTATTTTCATAATGTAGCAAACTAAACAGATTTCCCAATCAAAATAAGTAGCATTGGCTGTTTCCTCACATTGGGAGAAAACTGGAGTCTGATGATTTTTTTAACTTAAAAGATACATAGGTCTGTCAGGACGTTGACGTCATGAGTATTTTATAGGTAAATGTTTAACTGAAGAGATTTAAACTTTTTATTAAGAACAGAAGTGGAGGCAAATGCATTATTCTCTTTTGCAGGGCAAAATTGCCATTAAAAATGTAATCTTTTTGTCTTCGTATTCCTTCTAAAATTAGATTAAAAAGATACGTTTTGCCAACATTTTTGTTAGTAAATATGTCGTCATTGTAGGCCGTATAATAGATGTGTCTGTCTATTTTATGTTACTAAAATTTTTTAACTTTTAAGATTATATCAAATGTGAAATAAAGATTTAACAGAAAGGTGGTCAGTTTAGTATGATACCCAATTCAAGTTTTTGATATATTGTATAACGTAAGTTTTCTAAAAAAAAATCCCTAATTTTATTGCAATTTTGTTCAGTGAAGAGGTTTCTAACATGTTATAATACAAATTTTGCAATTTATATCACAATACAAAGACTCAAGCTAAATGATATCAGGGTCTCTTTTGTTGTCACATTTATATATACAAGTATCCCCACTAATGCCATCTTAAGAATTATCAAGGATTTACTTAAACATGATTTATTACACCTACTCTCCTCCCCCTCCCCCCCATTATTGTACACAAATCTAAATGCCATATGCCAAATCTAAGTCCCTATGAAGGCCACGGTCTGAGTCCCGGTTACTGGGGGAAAAATGGCGTTAAAAAAGAAAATTTTACACATTAGCAATCAGATGCATAAAATATCCATCAAAACTAATAGCTGATTTCAATAATCTTTGGTAACAAAGTAAATTCAGACTATCGAAATTGTTGGGTAGAGGTATTTACAGAGGCCAATTGCCAAAGACCAATCTATAGTTCGGCAGCAAGTTCCTTTCTTCCTTAGACATTGCTGACCAGCTACCAAAGAAGACTCAGTGAGACTAGTGATCGACCAACAATCAGAGATACAATACCCAACACATTTGTGAGGTGAGCCCTGGTTGCTATTTTAACCAACTTACCGAAACCCTCATATTAAACCCCATAATAAACTATCTCTAATGTAATTAACCTTGCGCTGTCTTTTGAAAAACAGATTTCTCAATAATTAACTTTACAAAGTAATTGAAGGCCGTTACTGGGTGCTAGTCTCATAATATATTTTTTATTTAATAAATTTGTTCATCCAAGCTTCAATGAAATCCTCTTGTAGTTTTTGAATTCTATGGTTAGACGTCTAATCAAATGGACCGTTGTAGACTTTAGGATTTGTTTTTTAATTTTCCTATCCAAAAAAATTTATTAATTTTAACTTACTTTGATTTTACTTCAACTTACCTGGGCAGGGAATTTCGCATGGTGCATTGTCTGTTGAGTTACCACCTTCAGTGCAGTTCCCTATACCAACATCACCAAATCCTTTCTTATAGCATGTTCTCGTTCTAACTTTTGTCCCCATTCCACATGCATTAGTTGAGTTACATGCTCCCCACCCAGTCCATGTTGTCCAATTACCTAGTATGAATAACAAGATACCAACAATTTACAAGTTCAGGTTAAAGAAGTCATAGTATCTGGGAAATGAGATAAGAAGAATGGAAAAGTCACTACTGAGACTAATATGCAAAAAATAAAACGGGAAGTGTCAGTTTCATAATACATTAGTTTTGTTGGCAACAGCTCCCAACACCTCCTGCGGTAGAGCAACTTTTTAAGTGAATGAGCGAGAAAATGTTTTCTTGTGTGGAAAAAGAGACATTCCACGGTAACTCTTAGTAAAGATAACTAAGAGACGGACAGCATTAAAGAAAGATTTCGTATGCTCTTAGAGGTACTGTAGAATTGTAGCCTTAACTCAGAGATGGACAACATTAAAGAAGCATTTCACATGCTGAAGGAACTGTTAAATTGTAGCTTTGCATTCCAAAATACTAGAGAAAATTATGTTTACTAATGTCGTTTGTTTCTTCTTTATCTTTTGGCTGCTCCATGTAAGGGGTCGCCACAGCCGATCATGCGCCTTCATTTTGTGTGGTCGGCAACATCTTCCCTTCTCACTCCCACCTCCTCATGTCCTCTTTTATTACATCCATGTTGTGTGTCCTTGATCTTCCTCTCTTCCTCCTCCAAGGCAGATCGATGTCTAACATTCTTCTCCCGATATAGTTCTCTCCCCTTCTGATCACATGCCCATACCATCTCATTCTTGCCTTCCTTTGCTTCTCGCTCAATCTTCTTACATGTGCTATACCTCTGTTGTATTCATTTCTGATTTTATCCAGGCGTGTGACTCCAAGTTCACACCTCAGCATTCTAAATTCTGCTACCTCCAACTCTCTTTCATGTTTCTTTGTTGTCGCTACTGACTCAAGCCCATACAGCAAAGCTGGCCGCACTACCGCCTTATATATTTTCCCCTTCACTTTTGGTGGTAGCTTTCTGTCACATAGTTTGCCTGTTATATTCCTCCATCTACCCCAACCTGCTGGTATTCCCTTCTTAACTTCCATATGGCACCCTCTATCGTACTTTACTGTTAATACAAGACATTTGAAATCTTCTGTCTTCATTACATCTTATTCTTGCATGCTTAACTTATCATTCTCTTTTCCATTCAAGACCAGGTATTCTATTTTTGCTCTGCTTACTTTCATTCCCCTGTTCTCCTGGGCATCTCTCCATTTTTCCAGTTTTTCTCAATAAATTTCGCAATAAATAACCATTTGGAAACTTTTAACTGATGTAAGCATTTTTCTTTTTAACTTTTCTGAATAGGATAGGGTATGCAATCTTGTAAGAGTAGTATATACATATATATAGGATTACCTAGATCAGCGCAACGAATAGAAAAACGATACGTAGCTAGACAGGTTAAACATATAAATAAACAGATGCTTTTGCAGATACAAAAATGCATAAAATGTACATTTATGAATAATGAAACTGACAGCTAAACAGATGAATACAAATAGTAATACTATAAAAACTTGTAATATATACTAGGTTGATATTGGTATGTTGTAACGTTTACCTGTGCAATTATAACAAGACATGATCTCCGTTGCATTCCAAAGGCATGTGTTTATGGAAATGGTTGTATTTGCCACTAGATTACAATTTTGATCTCGAAATTTGTAACCTTGTCTGCACATCCGGTCACATGCCGTCCAAGCTGTCCACTGGGATGCTGTTACAAAAGTTTAAAGAGTTACCAATTATTCTCAAACGGTGGTTACAGTACAATAGAAAATAACGTAATAAGTTTCAGTAAAATAACGATCCCACTAGTCTCACATTTTACCTTTAGAAGAAAACATGATTTTTGAGTGACTTGATTTTAAGTTTTAACTCGTAACTATGAGAACATAGAAACAAGTCGTTGTATAGAATTAGGGTGATATGAAATGAATCAAACACATTCTCGCCCAGTAAGATGGTAAGAGATTGATATCAGTATGGTTAAAATAATCTGACCGAGCTCACCACGACGGTATTGCACTCAATATCGTATAAACACAAGAAAATATCCCTTGATCTATCAATGTGCTAATTCTAATCTAAATCATTAATACATGGGTTGATTTTTCATTCATTGTAACTAAAACATGAAAAAATATACCGTATTTCTTTCAAAACTCAAACAGACAGAAACCAGCAATTTTATTGAGTTGGTAAATTACGTCGAGGAATCGGACAAGATATTTTTGTTTATTAAAGTAACGTAGGGAAATGATAATAATTTTTTAAAACAAATGTTTTTCGAGGCAATTTGAGGCAATCTTTCCTGTAAATAAAAATCTGAATGGAAGACAATATCGATGAGAAAATAATCCTTTGCAAGGTAGAGTAGTAGGGGACATATAAGGTTATTAAAAAACCCGGCAGGTATCAAGGTGGCAACAGCAAATATACCCTTTGACCAAAAATTGACATTACAAGTTAATTTACAATGCCAGAAAGCGTTTCATCGACAAACATCAAATGCGCTCATACTGAAGGTTTTACTGGTGAGCTTAAGTGAGACAGAAGAAGATGGTGAAAGGTTTTGACCTACGTATTTCCAAGCGCAAAGTGCATAGACATATATCTAGGATACGCATAATATCTAACTGAAAGTAGTTTCAAGCTTTTTGTTAATTAAAATGAACTAGAAGGACACCGTTGGTCCTAATGACATCACAAAGGGCACTGGCTATAAACTGTGTCACGTCAAAATGAGCCCAATTACAACATTTGGACCTGGCAAAGAGTGCATAGTACTCATGATTGGATGTATAAAGCATTTATCATATGCTAATTGAAAAGATAAGTGTCGTTCAAATTGAATCATTATGGCCTTTATTTAGAATAATGTACAATAACTTTTGTACCAGTTGTAGTATACATGTAATAGGAGAAATATTCCACTGTGTCCTCAAGGAATCGGATGAGCCTAAGTAAGTAAGTAAGTAAGTAAGGAGAAATCCTAATTTGTAGCTTGAGTAGATTAAGACATGAACCCTGTATTTTTGTTGACTTTGTCTCCATCCCTTATACCTACGAATAAAAATACATACATCCAAAAAAGAGTTTTAGATTACCAGAAAGGGGTAGACGTTTGGTACCCTCAGAAAACAAGTTAATTTCTTTTCTTCATTTACTACATTCTTGTCCGACAAGATAGTCTTTGCCTCCTAAATTGTACTGAAATGGTATAATAAATATTCCACTGTGTCCTCAAGGAATCGGATGAGCCTAAGTAAGTAAGTAAGTAAGTAAGGAGAAATCCTAATTTGTAGCTTGAGTAGATTAAGACATGAACCCTGTATTTTTGTTGACTTTGTCTCCATCCCTTATACCTACGAATAAAAATACATACATCCAAAAAAGAGTTTTAGATTACCAGAAAGGGGTAGACGTTTGGTACCCTCAGAAAACAAGTTAATTTCTTTTCTTCATTTACTACATTCTTGTCCGACAAGATAGTCTTTGCCTCCTAAATTGTACTGAAATGGTATACCAAATTTGCTGAATTTTTTTTTCAATCGATCTTTCATAACAACGCTGCAAGTTCACCAAAACGCTAAGCCATAAAAGAAAGGATAAATAAGACAGGTTAAGTAGACAGCATATTTACAAGATACTTGTTACTAAAAACTTTAAACCGATTAAGATAACAGGTTTCAGGAAGGGAAGAAGAAGTAATTTTTGAAATTCCAAAGGTCACATTGGAAAGTACAAAGTCTGGTTTTTAATCAATGTGACCAAAAATCAACAATGCCTTGAGTAATTGAACATGGTCAAACCAATAATTTCTCCACCTATGGGCAAACTCATTATAGAGGAGCAATTTAAATTTTGAGTAGATAAGTAAAGACTCGATTTGTTTAAGAAGATCTTAGAAAACAGACAGAAGCTTGTATATTTGAGATTTATTACTCATTGTTTAAAATCATAGTTATGTCCGAGATATTTAAAGGCATTTTTCATGGCTACAGGGGCTACAGTTTATCAACAAAAAGGTTGGGTTGGAATTGAAGAGATCTTTTTGTGAATTTTATATACCGTACTTGGCGGATTTATCAAGACTTATGGTCATGTTGGCTCATTGACACCATCAAGTAAAACAGTTTAAAAGAAGCTGGTCCTCTCTTCCCTTATTAGTAATGACCGCATAATCATCTACTAACTGAAACCAGTGTACAGATTTAAATATGCCGTCGTTCTTATCGTGAGATAAAAAGCCAAGTTGGTTGTATTTTCCAGCCCTAATGTATTACCTGAATGGATTAAAACACACAGTAAAGAGTAGTGGAATAAGAACCCCACGACGAACTGTTATGACTTTTTTTGTCAAATGATCAGTGAAAAAAGTTGTTGTAAATTCAGTGTAAATACTGGTTATTAATGACTTTGTTTTATCAGAAATATAATGGTAATCGAGAACAGAGGTTATATTAAGTTATGATAGACTTCACCAAAAGCATTTTTTTGGTCTGAAAGAGTTACGACCAGGGAGTTTTGATTAGTGCAGGCTTTGTTTATCACCTGCGCCTTCAATACAGTGTGTTCTATAGTACCCAAGGTTTTAGAAGTGAAGCCTTTTTAAAGCTGATGTTTAAAAAAGCTATTGTCCTTCAGGTATTCACATATATTGTCCCCCAAACAGGATGTGAAATCTTATAATGGAACGGGTTGAAGAGAACTTGGCCGATAGTTAGAAGGATCACCAGTGTAACCCTTCTAATGTATCACAATTTTACAGGAATTTTTTCATTTAGAAGGAACTTTGCTAGAAATCGGTATGATTTTAATTATTTCTGTGAGGTAAGACCGTAGAACGGAGCATTGTTTAAAGCAAATCATAGATAATTTATTTGGTGTGCATGGTGAGGGAGGTGACTTCACAAGACGAATAATTGATGTGATTTTTTGATATGATGAAGAATCAGTCTTGAAGAGGACCACAGGATCGTTAAAAGATGGTATCCATGATGGAATTGTAAAGTGTATCTTAACAATTTCATAGGTCGATTAAAGGAAGGGAAGGCCGATTAAATGATAATGGAAACTTTCTAATAAATATTCTTTTACAACCTAGTATCTAAAAAACTTGACCTGAATGGACAAAATGGGTATGCAGGAAATTTGGATGGGAAAAAAAGGCTTATGTTGGTTCTCGATAATTAGAGCGTTGCATACTTTACTGAAATTAGTCCGAAATATACCTAAAAGGCTAGAAAAGATAAATAGATTAATTGATTGAGTGATTGATTAATTAGTAGTTAGATAAATTATAGAAAGCTAAAGTTATTAATCAGGAGAATAGATATATGAGCAGAAAAACTGATAATAAGACAGTAATTTACTTACGAATTCCAGGTATATTATTACCCAAGCCATTCAGATTTATAGTTGTGTTTATTACAACTGGAATCGTTACTGTGACCTAAAATTGTACAATAAAATAGGGTTATTAAAATTTATTTTAACTTATCGATTGAAAACGTGTTAAATATTCTTAGCTCTGAAAACCGAATTAAATTAATTTGAATCTAACTAGTTACATTTTGATGGTGAAAGTAGAAACAACAGGAAAAAAAAGAAGGAATAAGAAAACAAAGTCGGCATATAATCTTAATTAATCAAACAATTGTACTCATTTCATACACTTACAAGTACACTGCAAGTATGTATAACTGTTCATAGATCACAGTTATATTTTTTCAATTGCTGTGCATTTAAAAAAATTGCGTTCACGGTAAACCTTTCATAACGCTAGGAAGAGTTTTCATAATCTGTATTACTTAATAGATCAGCAATGTGATAAAATATAATCAAGCACCAAGGAATTAATTTCTATGGCAGATTCGTTGAGGTGCTTATGCATAGGGCATTGCCTCTTAGTAGCAAGGCATTTGTTTATTGACAGGTATAAAAATAGAATCCTTAATTGAGATAAATAAATCTATTTGTGTTACAACATACAATTACAATGTTTTTATTTTAGAATCAGAATCAAAATATAGTATTGATACCTCATTGTGTTATACAATATTTTGCCTAAGTTGTCATCTTTGTCGGAAAACATTTCAAGTGATTTCTCCATTCTTGAATCTAATTAAATAGTTATTGTTAAATAAGTCCAGGGCGCTATGGAAGGTCTGGTCGGAATTGTTCTATCCTATACCAGACCTGACTATCCAGGTGCTCTGATTGTAGGTAATAAATTTTCTGATTTAGATTGATGCATTTTTTGACCCTGAGAGTAAGAAGAATGAATGAGACTAATTAGTCAACGTATCCATCCTGCTCATGGTGTGCAACCTGTGCTTGTCGAAGAAAGAACAATCCATTTGACGCAAAACTTTATAACTCACTTCATAAAGTATTTTCAGTGAAATGTTTCTGTCAATATCAAAAACATATAATCAACTTTAGTTTTGTTTTTTAACGTCATTATTCCACAGTATTTGGGGCTCAGACGTTGCCCTTTATAGCGAAGTACTTGTATTTCGCAAGCGAGGTATTTCTCGCCTGGATGCCCTTCCCGGCTTTTTTTTTGTAAAATTCCAGAGTAGCTTCGCCCGCTCGGGGAATCGATCCCGAAATCTCTTGATTAAAGTGCAGCTGAACTAACCATTAAGCCACGGCACATCAACTTTTGTAATATTTTCTTTATTTCCAATACTTAGGTGGGAAGGGCTTTTAAGTACTTACCGAGGTAAAGAGGGAGCACAATATTCATGTAGATGCCCTTGATCAGCAATTTACTATTTTTAATAACAAAAGAAATTAGAATATACCTTTGTTTATCCAGAGCTTTTTAGCATGGTATTTTGTTGTATCTAATTATTCACACATCCTTCAAAATAATTCTGTACAGTATTTTATTACACCACATAGCCTTAGACGCTTTATGCAGAAACTCAACTGGTAAAATTCCTCGGAATATACATAAGACTCAGAGACAAGATTGGTAGAATTGAATATTGTTACTGACTTAAATTATTTCTCTGCTTGAAGGACAAAAAGAAAAAACCTTGCAAGGATAGGGTATTACGGAATAAGCTAAGTAATTATAATATCGAGGGAAAATAAAAGCTGGCTGAGAAAAACGTTTTCAGTACCGCCAGTTAATCAACCTGTATTATCAACCAGGGAAGCAAGGTGCACGTGGTTCGGACATGTGACCGGGAGAGAGAGAATATGGTAGTAGGAGAATGTTGGACATGGATGTGCCGGTGAGAATAAAGCGAAGAAGAGCAAAGAGGAGTTACATGGATGTGATAATAGAGAATATGAGCGCAGCAAGGATACAGAAGAACACAGTAGACCTTGGAAAATGAAGAGACTGATTAACTATTGACTGAGACTTCGTGACAAGTGTTGTTTGTAAGACAATCGTTTTCTTATTTGATAAAAAAGCTCCACTTAAAATGGAAATGTATTCTCATCTTGTCAATTTCTTGAGTTCCTTTGCCTTTATCTGTCATTACTATATTATTTATTATTTATTACTATATTATTTATTACTATATTAATTATGATAATCAGGATGATCGGATGACCGGATGATCATAATCTCGTAAAACTAGTAGTTGTTATTATAACCCTTATTTTTCATGTTTCACCCTTATTTCGCACTTAATCCTTCCATTTGATTCCTTTAAGAGTTCTTTAGTTTTATCGATTCCTGTGCACTCTGAGAGACAAGACAATAATTTTTTACGAGGGTCACTTATTGCCATACCACAGGTAACGAAAAACTTCTTGATTATTTCTTTGGCGAAATTCTTTAAGGCGTCGACAATCCAGTGAACATATTTCTATAACATATTTCTATCTTCATGTCAGAGATTCAATAATATTTTCATGTTTTTCGTCCCACCAAAGAAAGGGAATGAAATGACTTTAGGGAGTTTCGAATGCCAGCCTTCACGGAACAATATTTGCTGAGGGACACACTTTGAATCACACAGTTTTAAATTGGACTCAAGAAAACATTAGTTCATCGTAATGTCGCTATTTGCTTTCCTTACAATTATTTGTAGAAATAATAAAAATAAGCGAACTCTGTTAAGTAATAGTTATGTCAACAATGTATAAAACAGCGTTCTTCGGGTAAGTCATCTAGCTTTAAAAATCATATTAAATTTGACTCATAAAAGTATCCGATGTACACCCTTGAGCTACTCTAGGTATGTATGATTTCAATAAGTTCTGAAATCAAATTACCAGGGCAATTTCTGAATTCAATCTTGCTCCCATCTCCCTCATTCCCCCCCCCCCCCAAAAAACCCACTTCTCTCCTCTTTTTTTTTTTAAAAAATTTCCTTATTCCTCTCTGATTTTTTTTTTTCTTTTAAAAAATAAAAACAAAAACTACCAAAAAACACAAGCTTTCCTTACAATTATTTGTAGAAATAATAAAAATAAGCGAACTCTGTTAAGTAATAGTTATGTCAACAATGTATAAAACAGCGTTCTTCGGGTAAGTCATCTAGCTTTAAAAATCATATTAAATTTGACTCATAAAAGTATCCGATGTACACCCTTGAGCTACTCTAGGTATGTATGATTTCAATAAGTTCTGAAATCAAATTACCAGGGCAATTTCTGAATTCAATCTTGCTCCCATCTCCCTCATTCCCCCCCACCCCCCCAAAAAAAATGCCTAGTCTTTCCCTGTTTTTTTTATAAAACATTTCGCTATGCCTGCTGGATTTTTAATTTACATTGATAAAAGTAATATCAAGGCTATCCAAGACAGTCAAGTTAAAAATAAACTTTACCAAAAGCCCACAAGTTTCAAATTAGTGAAAATGTGTCCCCATCACCTTTCACTGTGGAACGCATAAGAGTCCCAATGTAAACTCTACAGTTTTGTAAGAGTTAACAAAATTTATTTAGCTTTCAAACTAGTTTTAGTTGTTGGAAGAAATCCTACGTATGTAAAAAGCATATAACAGTTTTTTTCCAAAAACCAAAGATAAATTCAATATCGTTTAAGACGGAATAAGATATTTCCAATTTTAGCGTTTTTATTAAAAAAAGAAAACAGATATTCAGAAGGTCAATTTCTGAGATTTTCAGAAAAAAACAAGATAGCCTCTTGTGATACTTAGAATAAAATGACTTCTTATAGGTTTTGTGACAAATATGGTAGTTTAATAAGTTAAGGAAGAGAAATATAACAGTAAATTAGTAAAAGACAAATCCATTACACATTATTTACAAATTAAAAACTTAAAATATACAACTAGGAATTGGGTTTTCATTACACAAACCAAAAAAACTCTGATACATAAAACAAACAGAAGTTGATCACCTTTAAAATGGATTCGGTTTCCAAATTTAGTACTTAGCTACTGCACTTTTACGAAATACGAGCTAATCGTGCCAATAACCTACTCCATTGTTAATTTGGATTCCTTAACAAATTAAATTTGAAACCAAAAATTAAAAAAATTTCAAACGTTATTGGAAGATTTCTGTAGTCTTCTTGCAAATAATATATTTATTGTTGCATGCTTGTGCCTAAATGTTTATCTACCTTTCTGTATTATACGATTGCGCAAAATAATTAGAGAAAAAGCGGTAGTAAACTTATACTTTTCAAAAATTATGAGCAGTAATTGACAATACTGAAGTTTAAAAAATAACTTATAAGAAAAATCCTTTCTATGAAACAATTGAAAATAGTCAAGAAAAGAAAAGAACTTTCTAAAAGTGTTTGGAAATTGAAGTTGCTAGTCTCTCTCTAGACCATTGGTTTCCAAACAAATTTTTTACAAGACCTTGTTACGTTATTTAAAAATTAATTGAACTTTATCTTACCTGAAACCCATTATATTGAGAAAAAAAACATTTTGTAAAGAGAATACCTTTATTGGGATTAATGATTTCGTTTGGTTTGATACTGGATACTTAAACTATCATATCCTGTATGGCCTTCAGTTTGGTTCGATATTTAGTTTTCGCCCTATCATATCTGGAAAATCCTGATTCACACAAATATGTTGTTGCAAATGACAAAAGTAGTCTGATGGTTTGGTATGATATTTCAAGGTATTCCTCAAATTGGTTCCCTCAGAATATACGCTTGAAGGCGCTTCTTCAATTTTGTTCTTTAAACAAAGTATAAGTAATTCCTGCTATCCTGCTAGAAACTCAGTGGCTTTTTTTTTCACTCTACATGGACTTTGTATCCAATAATAGTCTTTGTACCCCATGTTAAAAAAATACTCAGATAAGCTCTTAAGATGGTGTTTAACTTCATCGAGGATTTCTATATCTAATTTCTCTTGGGACTCTTGCAGCTATTTAGTATGAAGAGGAAAATATTCATAATTATGATGCTTTACTTCTGTAGTCCAGTGCTGCTATTAGTGTGATAAAGATAATATCTTGTGGTCGAAAATTTTTGCTTCTTTCCTTTGTAATGACAGGCATATCTCATTCATTTTAGAAAAAATATCTGCTAAATATATAACTTTTGATAACCATAAATTTTTTCTTATTTTGTTAGACAATTTCAATTTATGTTAAAAAAAAAGGAGACACCAATTCCTCTTTTCGATTCAACCATTCTCACAAGAGCATTTCCTCTTGAAATCCATCTAACGTCTGTGTAAGCAAAAGAAATGTCTTGTGATGACCACCTATATCTTCACATAAAAAATACTCTTAACTGTAATGGCCGAGTTTTAATGAAATTGATAATCTGCACTGCTTTACTAGAACTACTTTTCATGAAACTGAAATGGTCTTTGTCACTAATGCCTATACGTGAAAAATGCAGAGATTACGGTTGCTGATTTCAGCAACATTTAGAATTCTAGTTACAGTAGAAGATGACTTTTCGGTCATAGCCTTTGGTCCATCGGTCCACACTGAAAAGCCATTATCCCAACCAATGCCATATTTTTTTATTGTGGTCGAGCGACTGAAGCAAGCCAGATCGCACACTGTGCTTTTTACTATTGGTGTACTTTAAAACCCTATAGAAGTAGTATAAGGTTTAAAACATTTCTTTCCAAACATGTGGCTATCTGAAGCTTCCCGCCTTGTGGTAGATGTTGCAAAACTGGTGGCCGAAACTGAGGCTTTTCCGAATTTTCCCGCTCTGTAGAACAAACAAAAAACTGATAGAAATGGCCTTGACAGAGATTATCTATTTGAAGAAATTTTAGAATTTGGTGATGATGTAAGTAGGCGCTTCCTTCCCAAAAGGTGAAAGAGAATTCTGTAGCTGAGAGAGAGCACTGTAGTTCATTTTCGTAAGAAAAGTTCCAGTTTTGCAGAGTAATGCTATGAAAGTCATCCAAAGTGTTTATCCGTTTCGTTTTTCTTTTATCTATTCACCCTTTTCGGGTAAGTGTCTTCAAAGCTACTATTGCATTCAGTTTATCACACACCTTTTCACATACAGTGTGAGTAAGGCACACTTATTTCAATTCATATTATTCATTGGCAAACTAAATCAGTTAGTTCAGCCATCGACAGCAGAAATTTCCACGGTTAGATCTTAAGCTAATCCCTGCATAAGTACTACTTAAGCTGCTTCCTGAGACTTTTTATATAATTTAGATTTTGTTTGCAGTGTAACATGCCACCATACAGTTTAATAAAATGTTATTTTAAAAAAGTGTCCACAAGGAGGCAGTCGTTCATTCCTAACTGCTTCTTCAATAAACAACTTGTGTGAAGTATCCTTGATTATTATCCATTCCAAACCAATGAAAGTGTAATCTGTGCTTCCACGTGTGTACCGTCCGAAGTAAGTAGTTTGCTTAAGCATTCCACAGACGTACTGACAATTCTTATTGTTCTTCGAGCATTTCCCTCTTTCATTGCTGGATCACTGAGTGTATCATCCTCCTTCTAGTCACTTGCTTCAAGGAACCCATCTTATCTGCTCCAATCTTCCCGTATTCAGTCAATCCGTCTCTGCTTGGATCTTCATTTCCTCCTTTCTTACTTTCTTCCTCTTCTCGGGCTACTGCCTTTACATTGTTTCTCGGTCAATGTAATCCTTTTCTTGTCTCTTTACATACCCAAAACACAAGGGTTATTACTGCAAGAAAAGAGATACTATAATTTTTCCCCTCATTCTCTAAATTGCAAATCAACCAGGATATTTTCGATAAAAGAACTCTTATTACTTCCCGCCGAGGATCGGAGAGTATTCCATGACTGCTAATAAAAGATCATTGTCTGTAGTAGCTGTTCGACGACCCTCAAGATTTGAAATGCCCATGGTATGATCACCAACTCACCAACTTTACCTTACACCAATTTGGTTGGGCAATATGGACCAACAGTAAACTCGAATCACAGCCATCTGGAATCAGTTATTTTTTCCTTCACCCTTCGGTTACTATCTGCTGTACATAACATTTTTTTTATTTTAACGTCATTTTTTCCCAGAAACTGGGGCTTAGAAGGTGTCCTTCAAAGGGACTTTTGTTTAGGCAGTGAGGAATTTCTTGGCCAGATGACCTACCTGACGCCAAACAATGGTTTTTTTCTTCCGTAAAGTTCCAAATTCTTTTCGGCTGTTTAAACAATCGAGCCCGGAACCTCTTGGTTATGGTGCAATTGCACTAACCATTAAGCCGTTGCTCTTCAATCAGGAGAAAGAGAGATCGTAGCAACAAGGCTATGATCTGTCAGAGCATCGTAGCAACAAGGCTTTTCTAACTTTTATAATACCTTGATCTACTGTACATTAAAAAACAGTGGTAAAATAGTTTTTCTCTGAACATGTTTTCTATAGAGCTGAAACATTCAAAAAGTACTTTTGCAAAGAAAGTTACAAAAGAAAATTTCCTTCACGTGTTTCAAATATGAAAATGAAAATTAAGTTCTAAAGCAATTGTTTCTTTCTCTTCGTGATTAAATGGTTGTAAGGCATTTTTTGAATTGGACAACAAATATGACCATTTCTCTTCAAGAAACTAAAAACTTGACATGGTAACTATTTTATCTTCCTCCCTGTTAATTATTGAAATAACTTATCCTCTTGACACACAGATAAAACCTTTTTATTAACATTTTCCTGTCTTTCCAGGTCTTTTTATATAGTTTTGACTATAATTGGAAGCCGTATTGTACATTTTATAACTTGTAACCTTAATAATTGTGTTATACCAGCCAAGTTTTTATGCGCCTACTTAATTATCAATGTTGTTTGTAAGACTTCAGTTCGAAATACGTATTTTGAACTTTAAAGAAAAAAGCTGAACTTCAGTGGGCCTTTCCATTTGACTACAAGGATCCAATATCAACACTCACTCTTAAAACAAATTCATCTTGGTTTTCAAAATCCATGACATCTAAACGTATCAAGCTTCAAATTGACTACGAAAACAGAAAAATACTGTAATATACTTTGTTCAAAATAGTTTTGAGTAAAACCTGACTGACTAAATGATAGATTCAAGGTTTCCTGAATAAAAGGAGTTTATAAATTCTATAAAGATTTATGTTAATGTTATTGTAAGGACTATCTAACCTTTCCAAAATTCTACCAAATACTACTAAATATGCCCTGATGTGAAGTATAATTTATTTAACTGACGGCATCGTTTGGCAAGAAATGTCATTACTCCAAAATTTGAAAAGACCAGTCGTCATGTTACTTGAGTGAGCAGAGGAGCTCCTACAAAATTTGTACTACAAATGTAAGAAATGACAAAGGTGACACAGAAAATTGCAATAATCCTTTACTCCTTTTTACCGCCAAACATAGGTTCAGATCAACAGCCGAGTTAAGAAGTTAAAGATAAATGTTGAAAAAAAACAAGTTAATTGATAGTGAAGTCCCAAAACAGACAAATCATTTACTAGAAACTGACACTAATATTCAGTCCTTATTGCCATATTCTAGTCCGCTGCACATATTTTACGGCATAAGACTTTAGCTTACTTTTATTGCTATTGTTTTACAGTTTTTGCGCTTTATTTCCTTCCACCCCTTACTCTCTATGCCTTTTCTTGTTTTTTTGTATCTTTTGTTTGTTTTATTTTGAAGTCCAACACGGAGCGTCAGTCAAAGATTATTTCCTGTAAGGTTAACCATTACTGGTGTCCCCTTCATTAGGTACCTTACAAAACAGAGTTTATTATTTCATTTTTCTCTCATTTAAGTGTAAAGAAGTAGAGTTGGTTTTATTGTTTTCGACAATCAGTTAATTATGAATAATGAAGAGAACTCTATTCCAGATTAATCCTGAGTAACAGCTATCCGATATGGTACTGTAAGCAGAAAAAGTTATTTTGCTTACAGAATTCTAAAAGTATATTGTCTTACATAAACTAAAATAAAGGAACTGTTAAAAAAAGCTGGGGTTCGATCTTTTTTCAAAGGGTTACACCAGTTGTAAAACATGTTTGCTGCGCTGAAACCCTTAGAAGCTTGTGCAATGGTATTTGCTTGATTAATATTCAGATCTTAAATAAGATACAGCCTTAAAGCAACCAGAATACTTAAACCAAGTTTAGTCACATAAATCGCCTTATTGTGAAACATGAACCATGCATTTTATTAACTAACAACTAATAATATTCCATTCTCTACTCTGAAACGTTTGACGCTGAAGTCCTCTCTCTCTCTCTCTCTCTCTCTCTCTCTCTCTCTCTCTCTCTCTCTCTCTCTCTCTGTGCAATATCTTATTTTCTTTTTTAGTAGATTTACTCTTAATTTTTAGTCCATAAAATTCATTTGATGTCCATACCAAGACCTTTCTCATTTTTAAAATCTGCATTTCAAGTTTTTGTTTGTGTTTATTTTATTGATCTTGATATTGTTTTTCTTCTTTCTCTTATAATTCTGTTTCAGTCCTTTTTCTTTCTTTAATCTGTGCCCCATAGCATAAACTGGATCTAGAACTTTACAAGTGTTGTCAGGGTTGTCAAAATGTTTTTCCAATATTTTGTTTGCTCTGCCAATCTTAGTTTTTGGCACACCATTTTTAATCTTCATCAGTTGTTCCCCCTTTTCAATATTTTCCTTTCTGGATGGTGTTAAGGAATGCAAGGTTTATTTAAACCTTGGTCCAATAACTCAGTGTCATCATCTTCATCATTGGTGTTATTTTCCATGTTTTCGTCTTCATTGGTTTCATTCTCATCAACATTTTGTTTAATTCTGACAGGCTTAATGGCTCTTATCTCTGTTTGATCTGGTTCCACAACATTTCCATCTTCAATAAGGTTGAGTAATGTGTTGCCTTTTTCTAGCAGCATTATCTCATAATGTTTGAGGAGTCATTGGGGAATTTTTGTATATAGCTTCCCTTGCTTCTTTCATTCACTTCATAATTGTTGAACCTCAATTTCCTTCATGTTCTTTTATCCTAAGTGAATTAACTTTTATTTCATTTGACTACTTGTTATTGTTGTTCAAAGTTGTGTCATGTTCTGTTTGTATTTGAGCCACTTCTCTGATGTTATTCATTGGTAACTCTTCACTGAATCTTACTGCATTATCTCTTCAACTTTTTTTTGATATATGATTTTTCTCAGTGTATTATCTTTTGAAATAAAAGCTTTCCATCCCCAAGAATGATATTATTATTACTATTATTATTAATGTTAATATTGTTATTGTCATTATTGCCATTATTATTATTACACTTATTGTTGTTATATTCTATTTACTATGAGCATCAATCAATTAGAGTTTAAGTTCTGGGTAGTAGATATTGCCTTATCTCAGTCCCTTCCCATGGCCCAGTGACACTTTTTTCAAAATGTCCATGCTTCCCAGATGTGGTGCTATATGGATACTTTCCAAGTTGTCAGGGATTTGAAGCAGTTTGTAAAAATGTACAGGATTCTTTGGGACTGTGCCCAAGCATCTGACTTCATTTAAGTACAACTTGAACAGAAACACTTATTATTGTTATTATTATCTTTTTTTTGGACTTACTCCACAAACACAGCTATATATACTTGAATTGACAGTGGAGTAAGAAACAAACCTGGATAAAAATGCTTCTTTGCTTCTTTCAAATATAAAAAATATTGTTCTTTGATTCGTGATTTACAATTCAGCTTTTTGAAAGTTAGCTTTGTAAATCTTTCCATTAGCTCTTTTGGTATATTCAGTCAGTTGAAAGTGTTGCAGATTTCACTGAAATGTGCAATGTTTTCAACATCGACAACAAACACGTACGCTTTCTTTCAACCAAACTTTCCAATATAATCATTTGCACCACATACTTTGTATTCTGTCTTAGAAACCAATCATAGACAAACCCTGAACTATTGTGGTTTTATTAATCTTGTTAGTAAGAGATTTAATTTTGTTTAACAGGCAAGCCATTGCAAACTACCTTGATTGGCGAGATTTGTAATTATATCTGTTCAGATGAAAAAAAATAAAGTTTCCATCATTATTATTACTATAGTTTCAGAAAAAGAAAAGCTGTTTTGTTAACCTTTTAAAATTTTCTGTCACAAGTTGCCCAAAGGTAGAAAAGATATGGGCTTGACAATGTTCACTTGGCAACGAATTGGTGATTTTTTGACCCATTAATGAAAAACCAGACTTGGCAACTTTCAATTTGACCCTCAGAATTTCACCTATGAACCCATTATTGTAAGCCAGATCCCATGACAAATACAAACTAGTTTAGTGTAAAGATGTGATCAAGTGCTGCACAGCTAAAAGATGATGATGATGATGTTAATACATATGAACTCATAGAATGCTGCCAAATGACATTCAGTTCACATCCAAGGGCTGCAACCACACCTTAATTACAAAACATAAAAAATGATATATAATGGTCTGATAATTCCAGGGAGTTGAAGAGGAAAACAGTGACCAACATTTGTGGTGAGGTCCAAAAAGATAGACATAAGCCCAGTTCAACATAGATTATGCATACACATACTTCATAGAACGTGTTATAGTTGGTTTGAATGGTCCTGAAACCAATTATCATTTAGTTTAGAGGTTGATTTCTTCCCAAGCCAACAAAAAATTTGCCTGCTGGAAATGGCTTTGAGGTTGATGAAGGGAAACAGAGCTTCTGTAGAAATTTGAAGATGAGTAAGACTACAAAAAGGGTCATCGGGGTCATCATTCCAAAATTTTCTCCTTTAGGCTATTATGAAAATGACATCAAAACCAAAAAAAAAAGAAGAAAAAGAAATCCATTAGCTTAATTCAGCAATCCTCTGTTATTTGAAACTACCATAATTTGACAATTCCATTAAATGTTTTGACCCAATCTCTGGCCATTATCAGTCAGAACTATTATTTTGTCTAGCATATTTATAACATAGTATAATCACATGTATTGGTTTAACATAAACATTGACATTGATAACATTGTAATAGTGCAAAATGATGTTTATGCATTTCATCATGAATTGTTATCACATTTCTGTTCATCACATGCACAAAACAAACTGGCATGTGCTCCATATCAAAGTGTTCTGCAAGCTGGATTTTTTAGAAGTTACAGAAGGAAAGTTTAGCAAAAGACAATATACATTAAAGCCAAACAATAAAATACATTGTTTACTTTGCTGGTGACAGTGTCAGTTTTGGCAGGTCTAGAGAGTGTGTGGCAGGTGAATGTGTGGTCAAAATTAGCAATTTTAGGGGTGTTTTTAACACTCAATTAGTGGTTTTCATTTTGTGAATATTTACACTATATAACCTTACTTCTGATGTCAATTTTCAGAACTTTTGTTTGCTAAAATATAAGGGATTTCTCCAAATTCCAGTTTTTTGTTTTTTTTAGAAAATGTACAAATAGTCGTAGGATTCTGGTCCTATTTTCACCATTGTGAACATTTTTAGTGGTCCTTGGGCATGAGATTCTAGGGCTTTGCCCCAGACACCAACAGGAGGGTAAGAATGCTTTTGTACCCCAGTTTCTTCTGCTCCCCCCCCCCAAAAAAAATGAGCAGTGTAAGGAATGAGTTTATTGGTTTTAGCAATCCATTGCTTTACCCTAATTCTAAGTCTGACTTGCATAACACAAAACAGTTTTTATTCCCCCTTTTATTTATTTTTTTATTTATTCTTCATTTTAGCAATAAATCAAGCAAGACATTCAAACCAAGAAAGAGTATTCCAGAAGGGACCCATCAGTATGATTTACTGAAACATGCAGAGGCTACTCTTGGATCTGGAAACCTGAGAAATGCAGTAGTTTTGCCAGAAGGGGAGGACTTAAATGAATGGGTTGCTGTAAATAGTAAGAAAAACATTGGTGATGGTCATTTGCATTTTGTTAAGCACTGTTATTACTGGCAGTGGTTGAGGAACAGTGAAACTAAGAAACATTTTGGGTCTTATTGGGAATTCCAAACAAGTATATATATATATGTAGATAGATAGATAGATAGATAGACAGTTAGATAGACTGATAGATAGATTGATTGATAGATTGATAGATATATAGATGATGGATAGATAGATAGATAGATCGATCAATCGATTGATAGGTTTTATGAAGGGAAATTGAGACAAAGTGCATCCATGTATTTAGCCTGTACAATGGACACCAAATAACGGACCCTTTATATATACTTAGTCAGCTAATTTCCATAATTTTCAAAAAGATCTTCCACCACATTGAGAATGTTTATAGGAAAAGTGGTTTTTATCAAAACTACATCTAATTCTGGGTAATTGATAATTTGAAACCTGTGTTTAGAGACTGCAACATCATTATCATCATCATCATCATCATCATATTCGGTTTAACATCTGTTTTACATGCTAGCATGTGTTGGACTCTTTCTTGAAATTGACTTCCAAGTTATCCTATCCTTCACCAGGTCTATGCTGACACCTTTTTGTTTGAGATCCACTTGAATAAACACTTAAATAAAAATGGCAATGCTAAGTTGATATCTACCTTTGACTTTAGTACTTTGTTTAGTAAATTACCTCATTCAGATCTTATTGAAGTTCTGAATTGCCTTACAGATTTTGTTTTCAATGGTAGTTGTATAACTCATGATTTATCTAAGAAGCTCTTAACTGTAAAGGGTAAATCCTGCTTTTTTACAAGAAAGAAATACAAAGGCATTAGTTTTACAAGCAAACAAATTGAACTCATGGTGAATCATCCAATTTCTGAATCATTTTTTACAATTGGCAATCTTGTTTCTTAACAGATTATTGGTATCCCTATGGAAATCAACCCAGCTCTTTACTTGGCAAATCTGCACTGAGCATTACCACGGCTTATAATTTTAGTATTGTTTTAGATTTATTGATGACACTTGTTGTATCAATGACCACAATGTGTTTGAGAAAAGTTATTGTGAAGTATACCCCAAAGAGCTCCAACTAAAATGTGAATTCAAAGATACTCATTTGACTTTGCTGGAGCTAGACATCACCATCAAGGCAGTATTTTGATTTGAAAAAGAACTTTTTTCAGGAATAGTGAAACAGGGTGGTTCTTGTGATAAGATTTTGAATAAATTTGACAATAGTTTTCATAAACATAGTACTGCTTTTGAATCTTTCAATAAAAACATCAATTTTCTGAAACATGATTTGACAAAACATGATAATCCAAAGTGAAACACCAGTAGGCCATACAATGAAATCACATATGGAGAAATCTTGCATGTAAATAGAATATATGTTAGATGAGGTGGACTGTAAATTGTTTAATAAATCCAGATTAAGTCATTAAACAACACATTGCTTTTCGAAAAAACAAGCAATACCACTGTTTAGCTCTGAACAAAAAGCCAAATATAATAATTGAATAATTAATTATTGTGGCTGAGAAATGCTTTTTGGATTATTTATTAAGCTAGTAGGGGAAGATCCACCCAAGTTGAAAATGCTTGTGAATGTGCTTGCTGATAAGGACTGGATCACAAGTTTTTTGGTAGATGTCATCATTTTTTCTTCTTCTTCTTCCTCTTCTTTTTCTTTTCCTTCTCCTTTTCTCCTTCTCCATCAATTTCCTCTTCCTCTTTTCTTCTTCTCCTTCTTCTTCTCCTCCTTCTTCTCCTCCTTCCCCATCAACTTCCTCTTCCTCTTTTCTTCTCCTTCTCCTTCTCCTTCCCCATCAACTTTATCTTCCTCTTTTCTTCTTCTTCTTCTTCATCATCTTCTTCTTCATCATCGTCATCTTCTTTGATAACTCAGAAAGGAACCCTGTTAGGTTGATTGTAGTCCGCTGTACTCAGGAGACTCTACAAAAGACTCAACATCTTTTTCTGTACATATTTTTATCTTGCAATTTCTGGTGGTTTGGGGCAATCCAGGAGAACCTCCTCAAACTTCTTGTCTGCAGTGCCACAGGCACACACAGAATTTTCTTCAGTATGGTATTCGGATACCTTTTCTCAGTTTCACCATGACACCTGATCTTCTCTCGAGACAGGGTAGTAAGCATCTTTGGGGTTGTGGTCCAGATGTTGTTGTAGTCATCTTCTCTATTTTTCTTTCACAATGGACTTCCTCGTATGTGACTTTTTTTTGTTCTTGTTTTACTCCTTTTTTGCAAGCCTATCAGCTTTGTTGTTGCTAGAAATGTTGCAGAATCCACTGGTTAGTCTGTATTTGACAACAAAGATCCAACTTTAGATAGGTAAAAGAGGTAGATGATGTGTAGACACATGCAATTGGTAGCTCGTCAAGCTTTGTGAGCAAGGAAAATTTATTTTTGACTAAGTGGGGGCATCTTTTCCCAAGAACTGAGAGGGGAACAAATGCTGTAGTCAAGGAAAGGGCACAATACTACTAAAGCTTTCTGTAGAATTCAAACACATCAGAACATTTTCGAAAATGATTACTGCTCCCCTGCATTCAATTTTTGGCATAGGGTATGATGCAAACACACACCCCTTCACTTTTGTCATTTACTGTCTGAGTAAGCAATACTTCCTGCGTGGAACAAAAAATGTTGGTATGATCTTTCAGTTTAGAAAAGAACCAAGGTTATTCAACAGAACAAAATTGATACCTAAAAATGTGACCATAAAGTACAATTTTCACCGACCGACTTTGATTTTTATCTTTTCAATAATTTGGATGCTCAGTGTTTTACCTAAAATTACAACTTGTAAACTGTTACTAATTTGCCCATATTTTAGCCAGCTTCTAATCCGCACTTGAAATCGAGATATACTCTACACTATTTCTACTTTGATTCAGAATTGCATATTTGTCTCCTGAACAAAACTCGCTAAATCCCTAATAATAAGCCCATAAATTTTCCCCATGAAAGAGTTTTGATGATTTGCTAACACCCAGTCCAACACCTGCTTTGTGATAATATCACATCCATCTAAATCTTGAGCCTTGACTAGCCCCATTGTTACAACATGAATATTTAATTATTCAAAATACCAGGAGGACAAAAAACGAGAAAAAGAGAGTGGGTAGTCAGATTTACTGATTTATTGCAAATTATCCAGTTGTTTTCAGTGTTTATTGCCACTTGAGAATATGTTAATCCCCAGGCCAGGCAAGCCCAATCAACCAATTTTAGGCTCATGAAGTTCAGCCATTCTGGTCAGAACCCCAAACAGGTAGTAATATATACATAGCTATATACATACATGCATACATACGTATACATGGTAATAATGGAGTTTGCTGTCATGACGACGTATGAGCGTAATGATGGTTGGTACCCTTTTATGTCAGTGGAGGGCTTTACTGGAGAGGCACTTATTTCTGCAGTGGTTACACTCAAAATTTCCTCCGGACATCAGATAGTGTTTTCATGCAAATCTCTTTTGGTTTGTGCTGCCTACGTGGTGCCAGTAGAAGAGAGCTTTAGGAATCTGGTTATTGTTCATGCGTTGTGCTTGTTCATACCACCGGATCTGAGACTTGATTATCAAGGCTTCAAGACTTGGTAATTAAGTCTCAGGTAAGTGAAAGTTGAATTATCACACATGTATATGCGTATATGTGATAATTTAATATATAGTAAGATTGTCGGGAATTTACCAAATTTTCCCTCACTAATGTAGGTGAATTGAAAGGTTTTTAAACAATAAGAATGTAGTAACGCAATACTTATGTTACACCTGGCCCCTCATTCAATCTTTTATCGGTTTCAGAGGTACTTTTTATTTGGAAGGCCTAAATCTTGGTGCTACACTTCATCCTTTTCGTGTAGTCGAAATGTGGCTAGTCATAGTCTTTTCTGTGGGTATTATAATGGAAAAACTGATCTTTTATCATCGGTACCAGCGCATTTAGCCACAGACCCACATCACGTAACGACTTCATTCTCATGGAGGTGCCCCTTGTTGTAATATACCTTTCTATGAATATAGTTTTTTTCCTCGGCTGGCCGGATTGTGGAGCCCTAGCTTCTTAGTGCTTTTGTAGTAAGTAGCAAGCCTGTTGTGACCGGTTATCCGTTGGCCTAACTATTTTCCCCCATTAATATATCACTTTCCTTTACTGTTTAATAGCATTAGTGCCTTAACGCCTTTTTTGTTTCATAACCATTAATATTATTAATAGTAATATAATATATAATATAATATAAGTTGCAAAGATGTGGCATCGGAAAATAACAACGGTTGCAGTGGTGGAGCTCTTGGTATTAATAATAATGGAACTTGAAATTACATCAGGCATGGATCATCGAGTTTTCAAGAAGTACAAAAGATAATCTTGACAAGCACAGGACACTCACTAAGAAGAATCTGATTAACCCAAACCACAATATAACAATTACTTAAAAATTTCATTCATAAAACTCTTCTATTATATATAATCTTTTTTGGAACACTTTTAAGGGTATCAGTGACGTCAGCCAAACAGATATTAAAAGGATAATGATAATGATAACAGTAGTAATTGTAATAATAATAATAATAATAATAATAATAATAATATATTTTTAGGGGTTGTGTATTTATTTATTTTTTTAATATATAGTTCATTATTATATGTTGCGTCCCATACTTTCCTTCGTAGCTGTAGATTTCTTCAATCAAATTAACATGTTGTATGGAACAGTGACGGAATATTGCACTCCAGATTCCTGTGCCGTGATGAGTGCAGGGCCAAAGTAAGTGTGTTCCCCTATTATATTCTCTTCTCTGTGAATATGTTCATCAAACGTTCAAACAATATTATCTTTCAATCCTTTAGGAGTGTTTACAATTTTGACTTTACCCTTTCCTGCTCAACTCCTTATATTTTTACTGAAGTCCACTTGGATTTTTTTCTTGAAGCTAAATTTTATCCCGCACTAGCTTTTGGTTCTCTAGTCCGACTTAAACGCATGAATTTGCATTAAGTATTGAACATTGGGAGCCGTAGCTTAATGGTTAGTGCAGTTGCTCTTTAACCAAGCGGTTCCCGATTCGATTCGTCGAGTGGGCGAGGAGACTTACGAATTTTACAAAATAAAAAGCGATTGGTTGGCTTCAGGAAGGGCATCCGGCCAAGAAATTCTCAACTGCCAAAGCAAAGTCCCATCGAAGTGCACCGTCTGAGCCCAAATTGCTGGGGAAAGATGACGTTGACACTTAAAAAATTGAACATTCCAAAGTGAATAGGTGAGATTTGATAAAAGTTTTGTATCTGACCCTTAGACATGGCAACAGGAAGATCCCACAGATAGTGATATAAAAAAGTAGCCACTGCATATTTTGAATTTTTTCTATGATTTTTTTTTTACTGGGGTTTTTTTAGTTGGGTAGAAGGGTCCAATTTGAAGACGCTTTATCATCAGTAGTTTATAAAATAACAAACAACCGGTTCTTCGTTCAAGCTGTAGGACTTAAGCTGAAGGACTTAAGGAAGGAAAAAGCATCATTAAAAAGGTTTAGAATTTTTCAATTTCTTAGATAAACTACTGTTCAGTACAACAAAACAAAAAAATTGTAGCTAACAAAATAGTAAAATGATAAGAAAATAAAATAAAATATAATACAAGATTTGTTAGTTTGTTTTTAAACAAGTAAGGACATAACAACAATTAGCCAGAACAAGTAGTATTTATGCTGCGCACGTTTTTATTTACTGTGGTAATTTCCTGCGGAAAACCATGGGAGGAACTGCACTAATAAGTGTTCGTATGTCTAGGTGTAGTTTACGTATTAAAACGTATTGTAGTTTGGGGTGGGGGTGGGGGGTGATAATTATCAGCTTACTATGGTTGATTTTTCAAGCAAAACTTCGGCAAAGTGCGTCGTGTAGAGTTTCTATACGTCTATGTTTCACTTTTACAGCTGGGATAAGATGTTTTAACGATTATGACGTACAGAAGCCTGGGTCGCCATCATTACTTTCCGAGATATTGCATGGGCTTCATATATGCAGAATTTACAATCTTTTGTCAATGTCAAAGAAGGAACATGGCGCAGTTGTCCGTATAACGCCACAGTGAGCAAGATGTTCTGAATATGATTGTTGGGGTCGATGAATCTTTGTAATCTCTTCAGAAGTTGTTGGTTGACATCAGGAATAGCGAAACAAAGAAAAAGAATAAGAAATTTGTATATTTGTTTATCCTTTTAAAGCATTCAAAATAAATAAATATAAATTTATGTTTTTTAATTGCAAAAGTAGTTTTAAAGGGTAAAAAGAGGTAGATACACCACCTGAAATAGGATGCCCCAACCACTACCCCACTCAAAATCACATTAGTCAATTTCTTTCGTTCAAAGTTAAGTTATTGACTGACAACATTCTTTTAAACTCATTTTTTACATCATAAAAGGAATTTATTTATTTCAAACTTACACGCGTGATTATGAATAGACTAGACAATACTAACTTATTTATGAGTTCATTATGCAGACTGATTAGTATTCAATAATAACTGCTGGTTCCTTGGAGATCCGAATTCATTATTTACAGTAATGGAATAATCATTTTCTACACCTGTTTTGATAGAACGTGTTTCTTCTGCCATGTGTTACAATTGGTAACCTGGTTTAAACACGAAAATTTCATTCTTAGAGTTCTTGTTACCAAAGCTAAGAAGCAAGTACACTGTTCCTTTACACCTGGGACTTGGTCAAACGCAAGACATACATAGCTGTCTAGAATATTTCCTTGTACTCTCTATCACAATAACATTAAGAAAGTAGGACTGTTTAACTGTAAACCAAGGAGCCGTGGCTTGGTGGTTGGTGCCGGTTACACTATAACCAAGAGGTTCCAGGCCCAGTTACCTGAGCGAGCAAAGACTTTGCAAAGGTAAAAGCTATTAGTTGGCGTTATGAAGGGCATCCGGGCAAGAAATTTGTCATTGCCACAACAAAGTCTCTCTGAAGGGCACCGTCTGAGCACAGGATCATGGAAAAAATAATGTTTAGAACAATTAGTGTAAAGATATTCTATTCTGTTCTGTTCTGTTCTGTTCTGTTCTGTTCTTTTCTGTTCTGTTCTGTTCTGTTCTGTTCTGTTCTGTTCTGTTCTGTTATAGTATCAGTAGTATCAGTATCTGTAACTGATGTTCTTATCTCCTTCAAGGATTGATTGTTGGTGCCACTCATCTTTAACCGTTTGAATGTGTGAATAGTGCCATTCAACAGGTGTCTTACTTGCTTATTCGAGTTTTATATAAGATAGTACAACAGTAGCAGGCACAGATTACTACACTCATGCTACTGTTCTGTTCTGTTCTGTTCTGTTCTGTTCTGTTCTGTTCTGTTCTGTTCTGTTCTGTTCTGTTCTGTTCTGTTCTGTTCTGTTCTGTTCTGTTATAGTATCAGTAGTATCAGTATCTGTAACTGATGTTCTTATCTCCTTCAAGGATTGATTGTTGGTGCCACTCATCTTTAACCGTTTGAATGTGTGAATAGTGCCATTCAACAGGTGTCTTACTTGCTTATTCGAGTTTTATATAAGATAGTACAACAGTAGCAGGCACAGATTACTACACCCATGCTAGCATCGTTTTTCTGCCAAACTGTGAAGAAAAACTAATGAAAGAGCTATGTCGGATTTCTTTAAATTGATGTTTGTCGAAACTAAGTGGACCTAAGTGGAAACTGCGAAAAGATACCGCTTGTCGCCATTTACAGTGGTTAGTGGTATAATTTTCCTATGGTTCTTGGCATATTGTGATGTTTATTAGTCACATTTGAGTACATTCTAAGAAAAAGATGGTGTTCTTGTTGATGCTTGCTTTCTCTTGTTCAGCATACGGGAGACCCTTGAACACACAACAATATGGAGTGTCTGTGATAAACGGGATGTTACCGTAACTGAAAAAGGTACAGAGAAGGAGGGTACTGACTGACTGACATCTTGCAAAAGAAGCTATCCCTATTGAAAATTGTTTGAAAGAAAACTGCTTTGCAATCTGACGATGCAACTTAATATTTTAGCAAGGTTTTTGGCAAGTATTATAGTAGAACATAAATATTAAACCTAATTTTTTTCCAGATTTGAATATCTTTGGGCTGATGGTACCAATTTTAAGAAACCAATTAAATGTACAGCTCCCAAATATATTGATTATTTGATGACATGGGTACAGGAACAGTTAGATGACGAAGCTTTATTTCCATCGAAGATAGGTAAGTATGAAATATAGATTTGTTGACTTTTTAAAAAGTATTTTGCTATAAATAACTTGTTTTTTACAATAGTTTTTGTTTTGATCCGCATGAATAATTTTTTTATTTATATACACACTATATATACACAGTAATGTACGCGCCCACCACAGTTTTTTAATCGTCCATCAGAGACTTGGCTACCCTCATACACTACAATCCCTATGACCTGTAACAATGATATACTTGCCACTATCCAGTTTAAAACTTCAAAATCAAAGGAGTTTAACAATGCTGTATAGTCAAACAAGGTATCATTCTCGTTCTTTCTATGTTTAAGGCTTAATTAAACGTTCCACTCCAGAGCCGTCGAACATATTGCTACACACATGCAGAGAAGGATCATCAAACTGCCGATTCGTGAGTTTCTGTTCGTAAGTGAAGCCGGCTTCGTTTCACATTTAAAAAGGAGCTTCAGATTATGGGTGGCTGATTTTCTCTAGCTTGCAAAGAGTTTGACTTTTTGATTAGTCTTGGAAAAACAGTCTTGCTTGATCAGAACACCTTGTTAGAACCTCGTTATAATAGACAACACTTCTCTACTTGTTGTTAAAAAGCTCTGCGATGTGAGCCCTACCTCTGCAATAGTTGGTGGCTAGACTAAATGCACACATTGGAGAAGCCTTAGCACCATTCGGGCGACTTAGCCCACACCTCTTGGACAAAACCAGGTTTTCCGTAAGAACTAAGTCAAGGTCCACGAAGCATGCGACCTTAGTATTCTTCCTTATGGTATTAAAATACTTAAGCTAAAAAAAACATCGTTTGACAAACTGCATATTTTCATATTTGTTTTTTGTCTGCGCATTAGGGGATTTACCAAACACAGTCGTGCTGTTGTTGACCGGCAGTCAGGATATGCCTACGTGTTTGGCTGGTCGGCTGCACTGCATGGAGGCAGATGATATATTGTGAATTTTCGGAAGCTCCTAGACCCCTGGGTAGACTAAAGTTGCTTTTCAAGGACGTACGTAAGGGAGATCTGGTTGCATTTGACACCGCTACACACTTGTGGTAAACTGATGTCCCAAACTGAAACACCCGAGCGTCAGTTCTCAATAGCGGGATTATGAACCATTCGATTTCAACATCGCCCTTTGTGAATAGCCTTGAGCAAAGACGACATTGCCTTTTTCCTCGTCCCCGACGGAATTTGCCAATGACTAAGGCGCTGTTATGTAAATCCCAACGAGCCAAATACTTTATCCATGAGAAACAGTTAAGTGGTGGCATTCCAAATGCATGTGCGTCTATATGTGTCTCTGTGTGTCTATGTCTGTGAGTGTGTTTATCTCATTTTCTCTGTCTCATTTTATCTGTGTATGTATGTGCGTGCGTGTATCTCTGTCTGTCTGTCCAACTTTTTTTCCTCTCTTGCTCTCTCTCTCTCTCTCCTTCCTTCCTCCCTCCCCCCTTCCTTCCTCCCTTCCACTCCCTCTCCCTCTCCCTCTCCACCCCCCTCTCCCTCTCTCTCTTTCTCTCTCTCTCTCTCTCTCTCTCTCTCTATCTCTGCCTCTCTCTCTTTCTCTCTCTCTCTCACTCTCTCTCT
>RDPX01000015.1:1748703-1759556 GCA_003991215.1 Morbakka virulenta
TCTCTCTCTCTCTCTCTCCCTCTCTCTGTGTCTGTGTCTGTCTGTCTCTCAACAATGCAGATTGGAATCACAAATCGAGTTCTCTTTGTGTGGTCGTACGAAGAAGACCTATCGATGCTTACCAGCCGTACCCAATAGCTTGTCGAGGGTTAAAAAAGTCAAAATTTTATTGAATGAATCTTGATGTGTAAACAACGTAATAGGAGGGAACTGACTGAAAATATCCATCACTATAGACGGCATGTTAAGAAGTAAATCATTATAGATAAGATATTACGACGACAGAAGTGAAAAAATCCATCATGGTTTGGGTAATTGCAACAACACACAGAATTTACTAAACAACAAATACAAACAAAAAATTGCCTTTTCACTGAGATCTTTATTAAAGAAAACTGAGCGTCTCATTAAGTATTTTCAAGTGATTACAACACAAATTATTTACCCATTTGAAGTAAGTAAGATGGAACACTTTTACTTTTTAACAATGGATGTTCAATATAGATTTGTATTGGTGTGCTTTCTAGCCCAAACACGTTCCACACCTCAGTTTGGGCGTTAATTTCCCGGTATTTAATTGTAGGGTTAAGTCGGAAGCTTTTTATGAGAAATTGTTCACTTTAGAGTGGTCTCAAATATGAAAATTGCCTCGCTGATTGGACATGGTACTATGGTATTTTACCATTTTTTTATTTGGCTCTTCATTGGACGTTTTGTGGGTTTAGCTGATGTTAATTGTATATTTTAAGGAATCCTAGCAAGGCACTGTAATAAGGATTTAAGAATTACCTCATTTGAAATAATTAAGGGTAACGTGTTTGTTCTCACCAAATAATGGACGAATCTTGATTAACTAGTAGATATCAGATGAAGAAGACCTTTGGGTTGTCATCAAATTGAAAATAAGTCAATAAATTAACTTATGATACACGTGCCTCTTATTTATTGAAAGTCTTCGATTTAATGAAAATAAAAGATGGAAAAGAAGCGATTTTTCCTACGAATATGCAAATTCATTGGCAAGTGTATATTGGCATTAATAAAAGTTTAGGAAAATGTAGCGAAATCTGGCAAAGATTGCTAGTTCCTAGATAACAAGCTCAAAGCAGAACGTATATACAGAATGTCATTTCAATAGCGCTGGAAAAAAAAGTCAAGACCATTTTGTCTTAACTGTACAAAAGAATACACTGTTTGCAATAATTTTACGAAGCTTTATGAAATACGAGATATTGCAAGCAGCACACTATGTTTCATGTTTCATCCTTCGTCCGTCCTTTGGGCCGGGATTTCAAAATTGACGATACTTTTTGTTCTGAAAAGGATGGAAGGGTGCTTATTAGAGCTACTACGGTTGTTGATAATAAAAAATTCCATTACCTAAGAAAAGTGGAAACTAATCACGTGAGAGGAAAAAATGATCTGGTGAAGAATGCATCGCCTGTACCATCGTTACGTAACTTAGTCCCACAAAAATGGGTTCATAACCGTTGGTTGCGATTTTAAGTTTTCCACATATTTTTCTGTATAGTTTTCTTGTTATCTAACATGACATTGATGACAGCGAGACTTGAAGGTAAAGGAATTTTTATGTTAATTCTGTTCGTTAAGCTTTCCCAGAAGAACAGTAGGCAACCGGTGATTATTCTGCAAAATTTGGTTTGCAATTGTGTCCTTTCTGACGACCATTTGTCAGTGATTCTCGGCTGATTTTTTTGCACTGTTATGTATTAGGCCCTAGCCGTTTTGGATAGTGTTTGTCTCCAGCTACCTGCGGTCCTCTTATTTCGTAGTTAATAAGATGTCGCTGTATTTGTATCTTGTTCTAATAATTTTGTCTTGACTAGTACCAGCGAAAGATGTTTTGAAGGAGATAAACAGTAAATTTTGTAATTTTTTGATGCAAGTTAAATTTGGTTTCTTTTATGACAAGTTTTGTTTGTTAAAAGTGGGTTTTCTTTACTTTTGCAGGAGTACCTTTTCCGAAGAATTTCCTTACAATTGCGAAAACAATACTGAAAAGACTGTTTCGGGTATATGCGCATATCTACCATCAACATTTTAGTCAGGTTGTTAGCCTAGGAGAAGAAGCTCATTTAAACACGTCATTCAAACATTTCATATACTTTGTACAGGAGTTTAGTTTGATTGATAAACGAGAATTAGTTCCTTTACAAGAACTGATTGATAAACTGACAAGCAAATGAAGAAAAGGGGGGCAGGCAGGGTAAAAATAGATCGGTTGGTTATTTTAAAGAAAGTCAGTAGATTAAAGGAAATAATGGCCACGGAAAAGCATGTTGTAAATGCACTTCAGTGATGGATTGTAGATGATGTATGCATGACAGAGTATCTATTTTAATGTTAGTTGACGCTGTGATATCGAAACATCTTTACGTAATAGACTTGAATTTGCGGCAAGGACTGGAACTCAGTAATATGAGATGACGTTTTAGTTGTATTCACTTTCTTTGGTTGTGAAGAATGTCTTTTTGATAGTAATGTGTATTTCGTACCCATGCCCCATTTAGTAGTGTACAAACTTGAATTTTAGACGACTTCGATATGACTTTTGCTCTTCTTTTTTTCGTTAATGTGTTCTTGCCTATGCTATATAGCATAATCTGATCAAAGTTAATGTGTGTATGTCTGTGCGCGCGTAACCAGTGTGTTTAGCCCCTGATATCTGATAGATGCTAAACTGAGGCACGAAGGAAATACTTTAAACAAATCCCAGTTGTTTGGCTGTTCCATACAACACCACCTGAGCACTTTTTTGCACCGATGTTAGTGTGCATGTACATTTTTTTCATTGTAATTCGAGTCGTTCACAAGAGACTTGCGAGCATATTTGAACCTCAAATCTAGCTGAGAAGTAAGAGGCCCGTTCCCAAAAGCCAAACGACAAAGTTGCTGTGGGTCACAAAAACCCTCAAATTCTGTCCACTTATTTTTAAATTTAACTGTTGTATAGGAATACCATCTCTTTCTGGAAGACTAAGACATATTTTAAAAAGCAAGAGGGGTCTCCTTGCCTTCTTAATTTTGCATGGAAAATATGCAAGCAATTGACCAAAACCGGTGATGGTGAAGGTGTGCCTAACATTTCCAGCTATTACCTGTATTTTTATGGAGATGGAATGTACCTCCTACTGTTACATGAGGTATAAGGTCCCTTAATACTATGTAATGGTATGCCAGGCAAACACATGGGCCTCCTGTATGGACTAGTATTTCAAGTCCTCCAAGTGGCACAAGAAATATTAATTTAAACTAATGCTGGTAACAAAACTTTGTTGTTAAAAATATTTCTTTGTTGATTTTGAAAGTTCTGGTTTCGAAATACCGGTACAGACTGCAGTCAAGCTTACTCCACTTTGTGCTGCTGGAACAATCTTGTGTGTACTGTTTAATTTCACACGGGTGTTACAATGCAATTTTACGCATGACACTTTTTCGTATTTCGGACATCCTTTAGTCTAGTTCAGCCCAGTTCAGTCCAGTTCAGCCCAGTTCAGTTCAGCACAGCATAACCAAAGAATCTTTGTCAAACCTCGATCTGAACAAGAAAAGTTAATCTGCACATACATTAAAGTACTGTTTTCACTCTATTTTTGACTGCAAAGAAATCTACAAAAGATCTACTATAGATCACTGCACGATACGTGTTATTTAGAATGCTAACCAATACTTATTTTTAGAAGACAAAAGAGTACAAAGGTTTAAGGATGTTCTTTAACCGAACTAAAGACTATGGTTCAAGGCAGTGAATTAAACTTTGATGAGATAATGTTTTTTAATAGTAGCATGAAGTAGATCAAAATTTCTTTTTATTCAGAAATTTAAAGAGAAAAGGTATTAGTCTAAAAGTAGATACATATTTTTTAATGCGCTTACAAATGACAAATTAAAAGAAGAGCACTCAAAAAGGAATACAGCCCCAACAGATTGCTTTAGGAATAAAGTATGACCTATTCCTTTTTTATCATTTGCGGAATATATTTCGGTAACCTGTACCATCTTCAACCATATTATTGATGTTAAATATTTATTCCTATGAATAAAGGTAGAAAACAGTCAATAATTAGAACAAATAGAATTTCAAACGATATTCCGCAAATGATAACACATAACGTCATCTATTATTTTATTAATTCCTGTTTTTTGCCATTGTTGAGAATAATTCTAGTTTCTTATTTTTAGCGTCTCTCGATGGACTAAACTTCTTTGCCAAAATTCTGACTTCGTGATATGAATCTTTAAAGGTGTTAGTGATAGCTTTTTGTTAGATTAATTTGAAAATCTTATTGAAAAACTATTTTGCTTTTGCTTGCTAGTTTTCGAACTTATGCATTCTCTTTTTCAAATTTGTGTGTGCATTTGTTCAAGTGACAAGTTGGTTAGAGCATACGAGCTGAAATCGGAAATGTTACCACTTCGTTTCTCTTCCTCTCTAACTTTTTTTTGTCTCTCTTGCTCGCTCGCTCCGAGAACCTCTCCTATGATAAGCGGACTTAACAAATCGACAACTATTGCTGTTTTCAGACTGTTGTCTCGATTTTTTACCTGAAGTGAGCAATCAGGAAACAAGCCAGCTGAAAACAGTAGACCCTCAACGGAAACATTTAAACTGTGTTATCGTATGGAATGGTATGTTTTTAGTACAGCACTAGTATACAATCAGAAGCAATAGTGCAATACATTTGTACAAATGAAAGACAATGAATATAGTCAATTTTACAATTTCGTGAAACTTGACTAGCTCATACATATGTTTTTTACATTAAAATATTCCCTCTCGCTCGCTCAACAAGTCTCAATCTCTCTCTCTCTCTCTCGCTCTCTCTCTCTCTCTCTCTCTCTCTCTCTCTCTCTCTCTCTCTCTCTCTCTCTCTCTCTCTCTCTCTCTCTCTCTCTCTCTTTCTCTCTCAAAAATGCAGATTAGAATCACAATCGAGTTCTCTTTGTGCGGTCGTACGAACAAGACCTACCCATGCTTACCAGCCGCTTTGAAGAAAGTGATTGTAAACTCGTAAATTGATAAGATAACCAATCAAATTCGAGCAAGAAAAACGAGACTATTCTATGCTGATACGAGCCAGGTGCTTGGTGACCATACCAGACAATGGCCTGCAGTTATTTTGTAAAACATTTTTTCTGCTGGTTTTATTTCTTAGAATTTATTCATTAACCTTTGTCAAACTTTATCCCAGCAGTATTATATATCCTGGAACAAAGTGTGATTTTCTGGTGTTTGTGATATTTTCGTACTGGCTGTTGCAAAACGAAAAAAAGACGTACAAACCCTAAGTCATTCTGCAGAATACTATTTTTGATGCGTACTATTGTGCATTATTGCTGCTTTTTATGAATTATTTTGCTTCTTTAACCAATAATTTAATGGAACATTTTCAATAGTTTACCGTGTGCAGCACATTTTAGGAAAACAATTTCGTTAAATGTTCCGTAAGTATCAGACAAAATTTGAAAATGAAGGGTTACTTTTGGCATCAGCGGTGTTTCCTTGGTGCGTAAGGAACTGCATAGGCATAACAGATATAACATATATAACAGATATACGTCATTAAACAATAAGTTAAAATATTAAACATTTTGTGAAGGCAATTACAATTGGTAATAGCAACTTTTTATTGTATTAGTAGGATATCAACACATTTGAATCTGATAACCAAAAATGTTTTTAATGCATTTCCAGGAATAAAATAGGTTTAAATAGGAACTAAACAGATACTGGTTTTTCTTACCAATGAATCAATCAATCTTGGTGCCGTGTCTGGCGTAGGTGGCAGCCATAACAGCCTTTTCTAGGGGGATTCTTCAGACCCTGAATGAGCACAGTGGGTCTCCAACCAGTTTCACTTTCTAACCATGCCCAGTACGTAGTTCTTTGTCTTACCACAGTTATAAAATCCTTCAAATCTCATCAGGTGATTTATTCTACATGACGTTAGGCTTTTGAGTAGATGGTTGTTTACAAAATGATCTGGTTAAAGTACCGAGGATAGCAAAGGTGTTAGACCATGTGGTTGTAGTAACCGTAGGCACTGGTTGAACCCAGTTCGGTGCACACATCTTGAACTTATTTGATCTTACATCATTATTATAAAATTTGTTTCGTGGGTATCGTGACAAACAAATGTTTAATATGACAATGTTTTTTAATTGCAGACTGACTACAACCTTAAAGATATTTTAACCAGGGTTTTATATTTGAGAAAAAAAGAGTTGTGAAATGCTTTGGGATTTTTTAACAAACAAAATCGATCATGAGCTTGGCCACAGAAGATGCTGCAACATTGACATAGCAGTTTTGAGAGATAAAATGTTACCGACAAGAAAAAATGGAAAGTAACCAATTTCAATAAGATTGAAAAATACGTAATCTGAAAGAAGCTAGTGTTATAGCTTGTAGCAGGTACATTTGTTATTATTATTTGTTGAAGTTTAGAACCCTGCAATTAAAGAAGAGCATAGAGTAATGTGGATCCTTCCTGCTCTAGACAATGCAGGAAGGTACAATCCTGGTGATGGAAATTTGCTGACGGCCACTCATGTTCGGCGTACTAATGTTCTTGATGACGATTGACAAGTACCGTTGTCCGAATGCCAAGTGGACCAATAGCAAATGGCATTAACCTTTTCCAGCTGATTTTCTGTACGTATGTCAATGGTGAGATCTATGTACTTGTTAAATCGCTCTTTTTTTTGTGAAAATATTGTCCTGTTGTGTTTATTAATTCCTCATATTCTCCCAAGTTTTACAATGGGCCTTAGGAGAACCACACCAAGACATTAAAAGAGTAGTAGAAATAAGAACTGAAACAAAAAAGTATAAGTATCATATTGCATTTTTGCATTGAAGACTAGCTGTTACCAATATCAGGGAAACTGTCATTGAATGAAGACATTCAATGGCACATACTAAAACACAGATCCTGTTTCTACACCGATAAGTCTCGCTCACCAATGTTTCCCATGCTGGACTCCCTTAGGTATACAACAATGCAGCGTGTGATAAACCAATGTTCCACACCTGTTGATGTGGAACATGTCCTCACGTGGGGCATACATGTAAATACATTGTTTGTGTATCATTTTTCTGACTAAGGTAAGTTACTAGATATCCCAGAACAAAATAATTTATGAAAATCACTTAATTATAACCATGGAGATTCCATCGCTGATGTCAGTTTTATTGATGGATTTTCATTCGACTGAATGTTTTTTAAAGTTCTAGAAAAAAATTTTATTTAACTTCTTGCATGTTTGCCTTACTTATAAGGTCCTTCTGGAATAATGAAGATCGGTCTAGTTTTTATATGTTGTAGCAAGGACTTGGAGCCTTCTAGAAGCCAACAATACTATATAGCAGTTAAAGCTTTTCTTCCCTTTACCATCGCAGGATAATAAAAAACGTGTCTGAAAAACAGGTTGTAAGTTGATGAAGCCACATTCAGATTGCAGCCTTTAGATCAACAGTACAGAGTACCGAACAGCTGCTTTTGATCTCCAGCAGTGGTGTAAATTTTATTTCATATTTCAATTATTCTTAATAGAAATCACATTTTCTTAAAAATAACGTCAAAAGACAAGAGCGGAGGACTTGCCATTTTGATAACAGAGAAATCTCAACGAGCAGCTGTGAAAATGCGTGTTACTGATTTCATTATACTTTTAATTTATGTTGACCCCAAACAAGGTGTCAGATAATGTAAAAAGGTTGTGAAAAGGAGACAATACGTGAAGGATGAAAAGAAGACATACTGGGAAAGAACAGGAGAAAAACAATAGGAATTGATACGTGTTTTATATTTGTTCTGTATTGTATTGGTTCGAAAGACAAGGAAAAGGAAGAAAGCTCCAAAGATCAGTAGTTGCTTGAAGCTACAGTATTAAAGTGAAAATTTAAATGGAAGTATACAACAATGACAGTAAATTGGCCGAAGTTGGCAGACAGTCAAGTGACACGAGAAGAATGACGATGAAGGAGCAGAGGTATGAAACCAAGTATTTCAGAGCAGCATCTTAAATAGAAGACATGGAATGTGCATGTTATGGAACATTGCAATGGGGTGGTAGAAACTGGACCTCAGAAGACAAAGTGCTTTGGGAGTAACTTTCTGTAGGCTTAGGACTAACTTTGGAAAATTGGTTGACCAGTACCTGTGAAGAAGTATAATAGAAAGGCAATGATGAATCGAAACGAATGTACAAAAAGCTATAACTGGTATTAGAATTTGTACCTCTAATGATTGCATAAAATCAGAAGATGGTTTCCTGTTAACGGAAAAACACTCAATGCTTAACAGATGGCCTGCGTACATTGAAGATCTTTTTTGAAGATGAAGGAGGTGATAAACCATAAATTATCAAAGAGATTAAGGGACAACAGATACGTCAAAAGTTACGACTACTTTCAACAGAGTCAGAAAAAGGAAACACCTGGTCTAGATGGTATTGTGATGGAAATGATTGATGCTTTGAAAGGTTTTTTAGTAATGAACTTCTATCTGTCATTGTAAATGGTGCGTATGACAGTAGTGAAATACCAAAAGTTCTTCTAAAATCAATATTTGTAACATTGTCAAAAAGACCAGGTACTACTGAGTGCGAGACACATTGTACTATGAGTATGATGAGTCATATCATAAAAAACATATTATGCATTATAATGCAAAAAGCCAGAGGCAGAATCAACTCAGATCTAGCAGAAGAGGACAATTATGTAACAGATGCTGCAAATAAAAGCGCTATCTTTGTTTTGAGAATGCTTTGTGAGCGTGCTGTTGACATCCAAAGGAGACTTTATGGGTGTTATATTGACTACAAAAAAGCGATTGACTTGTGGCTGCAGAGATGTGGTTTTTATGAAGAATACTGTGAACATCATGTGCAGAACAAATGTCAAACGAAGAAGCTTTACAGCAAGCAAGAAATAACACAAGTATGATGAGTACAATCCGGCAGAGACAACTGAGTTTTTTTAGGACATGTTACCATAAAAGGTGGGTTAGAAAATGTGGTATTTACTGTAAATATAGAAGGTAAACAAAGCAGAGTAAAGGCAAGACTAATTTACATCAGCAGCCTCAGCAAACACCTAGGCACGAGTAAGACAGAATTTTTTAAAGCAACGATGGATGGAAATGTGGGAATGAGGATGATCGCCAACGTTTGAATCTGATAAGGTAATAGGAAGAAGAAGAAGAAGAAGAAGAAGAACAAAAAGTAACGATGGATGGAAATGTGGGAATGAGGATGATCGCCAACGTTTGAATCTGATAAGGTAATAGGAAGAAGAAGGAAGAAGAAGAAGAACAAGAACAAAAAGTTTGTTCTCAATTCTTTTTTGAAAAGGCAAGAACGATAATTTAAAATTCAGGAAAACAACATGGAAAGACAACTTTGTGTTGTAGTTTTAATTTATACTTGAGAATTTGGCAAATTTTAGATTTGATATTCGTGCGAACCAGCTTCAGGAGGAAACTTCGTGCATTGAGGACGAAAAAGAACAGTATTTTTTTGAACTTCCCGCCAAAAGTTTCACTTTAAAAAAAAAAAAAAAATAGGATGGTTGTGAGCCTCTTCTTGAAAAAGTCACCAGGTTTTCAAATTGTTCATGCAAAACAAACGACACACTGATGGAATAAGAGAACATATTATTTGAAGAGACCATTCGAAGGGTTTGTATGGCAAACATGGCTGGTAATGATGGCTTGCTGGAGTCAAACACTGAGGCAGTCATTGTCCAGCATCAGAAGGACCGTAAAGTTACGTTACCCACGAATTCCATTCCAGTAGACAAATCCATGTACACAAAAACTGAGAGGACCAATCTCTTAAACATAGCCAAGATTTGTATAAAGACCTTAATAGACGGATCGTTAAAGTGTGGACGCACTCTCACTGAGGAATTTTACCCCCTTAACCAGTTCTTCATCATCATAGAACATGTGCTAAGACATGGATTAAAAGGTAAAAAGCACGGGCTATGTGAATACTGAGATGATGGGGGGAAAAAAGGGGTCTTAAGGTCACGTGACCTAATATACAATATTAAGTGGCATATTATTACCCATGGCGTGAAATATGAGCTATTCACCAATATATATTTTGAAATATTCAGTTGATGTAAGAAGTTAACTGTGGCATTCTCACACTGTCTTTGATGCCGATTCGCAATATTTGCGTCTGCAGTCTCTGCCTCAAAGGTCGGACAGGCCTGGTCATATTTCCGAGTAATATTATTGCAATTTTATAACTTTTTTCTTAATACTTTTCTTTATTTTAATTACTGTTTTATATTTGAAGAGTTTACATTTTATACTGTAGCTGCGTATCTGGTTTTGATATTTAATGTATATTAATAACTCAAGATTAATGCTGAGTTATTTATTTCTTGTTTCTACTTTTATCCATTATTATTATTATTATTATTGTTATTATTATTATTATCAAGTGGTTACGCACCATCTAGTAGATGGGTGAAAAACACACATTCAGCGCCCAGCAACAAGCCAGGTAAGCTGAATACAGGGACATATACTGTAGCCAAAATTATTATTATTATTATTAATAGTAGTAGTAGTAATAGTAGTAGTAATAGTAGTAGTAGTAGTACTACTACTAGTAGTGGTGGTAGTAGTAGTAGTAGTAGTAGTAATAGTAGTGGTAGTAGTGGTAGTAGTAGTAGTAGTAGTAGTTGTGGTAGTAGTAGTAGTGGTAGTAGTAGTAGTAATAGTAGTGGTAGTAGTAGTAGTAATAGTAGTGGTAGTAGTAGTAGTAGTAGTAGTAGTAGTAGTAGTAGTGGTAGTAGTAGTAGTAGTAGTAGT
>RDPX01000015.1:1760300-1780856 GCA_003991215.1 Morbakka virulenta
GTAGTAGTAGTAGTAGTGGTAGTAGTGGTAGTAGTTGTGGTAGTAGTAGTAGTAGTCATAGTAGTTGTGGTAGTAGTAGAAGTGGTAGTAGTAGTAGTAGTAGTAGTAGTGGTAGTAGTAGTAGTAGTAAAAGTAGTGGTAGTAGTAGTAGTAATAGTAGAAGTAGCTGTATTAGTGGTGGTAGTAGAAGTAGATGTAGTAGTAATAGTAGTACTAGTAGTAGTAGTGGTGGTAGTAGTAGTAGTAGTAGTAGTAGTAGTAGTAGTAGTAATAGTAGTAGTTTATTTTTACACACGTAATATACACCCCATTATTTCAAGACTGAGACCAATATTCTTTTCTGATACAACTAAAAGTATAAGAATAATTAATATGAAGGCTTAAAAAGGCTAAAAATAATATATTAAGATTACATATTATGAAAGAACATAAAACACTGAAAATGGTGATGTTTAATAACATATTTTTTAAGGTGTTAAATAATGTTTTCATTTTGTAGTTCTTAAAAGTGGTTATTATGTTCATTTGATCAACAAAAGGTAAACCTATTTACCTGAAATTTTAATTACTTATTGAATAATGTAGGTAACGCAATTGTATCTTATTTGTAAACATCATAATTGTAACTTGGATGTTTTTTAATAAGAGAACAGTTTAAAGTGATTGTCAACAATGGCACAGGTTTTCTTTTGATAAACCTTTTGTTTTAGGAGCCCTTTTTCCTTATTTTTTAGTTTCCTAGTCTTGCATAATGTGGGATCATCAGTTATTTTTATTTGTATCATTCTCATTTGCTTTATTATCATTATCATTCTCGTATTTAGTTGACTACAGTAAGTGATATTTAGTATGGAAATATATACTGTAAAACATTTCTGGTGTCGAGGTGTTAGACAAGGTCTGTTTTTCTGTGCCAAACTGTATTGTTTATATGTTCTGTAATGCAAAATCTTTATTTCTTATTGGTTTGACAAGATCTGCCATGTTTTTACTGCTTAGGATTTTAAACAGTTTCACTAGATTAATTAAATTTAATTCTGTTCAGAGTATTTGACATTTGATGAACGGAACTAAACAGTATGGCCTCTCTTTTCTCCTTTTTCAATTTGAAAAATTTAATTTTTATTGCAAAATATTACAGGGGCTATATCCTTGTATAAAATCCTTGAATATCATCAATAATTCTGTCTCCAAGAAAAATTATGGTACTGTCTACATATTTAATTGCTTGGAAGTTTTGTGAGAGCTCACCAAACCATTAAATTGAGTCATGGAAAGATAACTAGCTAATTTTGTTCTGGGACTTCCATCTTTGGCATTCCAGTCATTATGAGTTTATTTAGTAAGAAATATAATAGTAGAGAATGAATGCAAAGTGTAGTCAGACCTTTTCTTGTACAGCCACACACAGAGCCAGCTATTATGTCCAGACATTTCATTGCATTGATACCTGAAGTCTTCCCCTATATTTTTCAATGAAGGTTTCTTCTACATAGCCTTGTCTCATTAGAATAGTTATCAATTGTGAACATTTTTCCATATTTTTTTTTCATTTATCATCCCTTTTTCAGTTTTTTGGGTTAGATGATACCAATCAATGGTGTCTATAGCATTCCACAGCTTTCCTTGCCCAGGAGATTAAAATTAAATCCTATTGGTTTGTAGTCCGTCAGAACTTACCACTAAACCTTGGCTTCTCACCATGTTCCTTTGCTAAGATTAAACAGTTATCACTGCTTTTACAAATGGGATCAACAATCCAATATCGAAATATTTTTCATTTAATTGTTCTAGAAACAGAGTTTTATTTACATTTTATAAATATAGGGTGGTCTGTATGTCCTTACTCCTCTGTAAATGTAATTTTATTCAATTAGAAGTGTATTATTATTTTTTTTATGTTTTTGGTGAAAATATGACAGGTATATTTTAAAACTAATTCCTTTTTTTTTGTACACCATACCAAATTTGTTTATATTAAAAACTGTTTCCTTCATAATAAAGACTTAACCATTTATGAAAGGAAATTTTAGAAATATGTCCAGTTGTTCCGATTAATGTCAAGCTGCAATGGGTTTTTTGACTTATGGCATAATATCACACACATTTTGTAATAATGTTCTGTAAAAAATATTGTTCTCTATTATCAAATATTTGTTTTTTATTTGTGTGTATAATGTTCTATTTCCTATTGTTTCTTTATAAAGTCTGTCATTTGTGTTCCCAGAGTAAGATGGGTTACAAAATGTACTCTTATTTAAAGTTTTTTTGTGACTTGTTAGGTTGCACACCACTTTTTTTGTATTACCTGTTGGTATAGTGTGGTATTATGGAATAGCTTTTAGTATGTTTCTTGTCTATATTGCAGTTTTCCAAAGCATCAAGTCATGTTGTTTCAGGGTTTTGTGAGTTGGATTCAGGGCTACCAAATTTTGAATAAAAAATGTCTGAAGAGTGAAAAATTTAGGGATTAACTTAGTATAGTGGCACCTGAAGGACCATCATGGTTAGCTGTCAGGGACTGGAAATTTTTTTTGAACATTACAGTTTGTGAATTGGCTTAAAAGGCCATGAAATTATATTTCAAATTCATACTGCCAAATCAGTACATAGTGAAATTGTCTTTGCTTCCCAACTTTTAACTAACCAAAAAGAAGTTTTTTGTTCTTTGAATAATTCCAAATGATTTTATGCCCCAGAACAGGGGTCACCAACCACAGGGCTGTAGACCAGCACCTGGCCATAGAGAAATACCTACTGGGCTATGGGATGACAGCATTTTTTTTGGTGTTTACATTTTAATAAATTTTAGTGATTCTGGTTTTTCTTTTTACTTTTATTGATGTATATATTTTGTAAGAACCTAAACTACTTCAAATATAATGACTTAGAAACATGATGTTTAAGTTTTAATTTGTAAATCTGCCACTTATTCATGCACTTCCCTAAAAGTGAAAATGCATAAAAAAAGTCTTTGCATTTGTGATTGGTGGTATGGAAAATAACATTTAAAAACATACAAAATGTGTAAAACTTGGAAGGTCTATTGGATTATGCATGCATGGGTGTTTTTATTATTGCTAATTCAGCAGTATAATCTTGGTTTACACCCATTTGTTTTTGCACTTAGTCTAGTTTTTACTTTAGAATTTACTAGAGAAATAATTACTGTTTTCTTTGTTTTTGTTGTTGTTAGCAAAGCGAACCATCCTAACCCAAAAAAGAGAGTTTTGGGGCATGTTTGAAGCTGTAGATTCAAGGATTCCCACACTTCCAGGCATGATTGTTAGCATAAAAAATCTACCAAATATCAAGTAAGTATTAGGAAACACTGTAAAATGTGTATTGTTATACAAAAAATACTCAACAACTAGATTGAATTTTAGGGCACTTGAGCCTTCCTGTTATTGGATTTAACATTTCCATTAACACTTTAGATGTTATTGTTTGGAATAATTGAACCTTTGAATTGAATAATGTAATGAACCCTCTCATCATCAACTTCCACATCTTTGTCATCAGCATTCTTATCATCATTGCCTTTTGATTTAATACAAAAACAATCCATGCATGGGTTAGAGCATTTTCTTACCCATTGCATACACTCTTGTCAGTTAAGGGTGTAATTAGAAGGTACCTACAAAATTTTCATTGATAACATGTCAGCAAGACTTATGTAGGGTATTGCAATTTTAGAATCAGATGCTTGAAAATTTTGTTTATATTTTAACCAGGTGTATTACAATTGTTGACCACTGCCTGCATCTTGTAATCATTCAGTCTGGGAGTGGGTATGTCAGACACTTCTGTACAATGGAATAAGTTTAAATTGTAAATAGCATTGCCCTCATTGCCATTGGTGTCTTCCTCCTTCTGAACAGAGAGCTTGCTTATCTTAGTACTTCTACATGCTTTATCATAGTGTCTCATCTTCACACAGCTTCTACATTGGGTTGATTGTGCTGGACAGTTTTGTGCATGTTTAGCATCAGCATTGTTTGGAAAGATGTTACCACAGAAGTAACAGGCATGTGTTTTGGCCTTTGACTTGCCCTTCTTATCCTTGTGGGCTTGTTTGATGTTCTCAAAGGAGTAATGCCCGAACTTGTGCTCCTTTACAGGCACTTTACATTCTAGTGCCTTCCTTCCTTAGGTCTTGTAAATTCCAAGACTTCTTGAGTGTGTCTTGCCAAATTTCACTACTTGGCAGTCCAATTATGATTTGATCCTGCATTGCCAGGGCTTCAGCAATGCAATCACCGTTACCACATTTGAAGCTACAATTATGTGCCTCCTTCTCAACTCATATACAGAAGGCACTGAATGCTTCTTGATGATCTTGAGTGAGCAAGCAAAACTGATAATGTTTCAAAGTCATATTCTCCATAGGACGATAATGCTCCTGCATGGCCTTCACAAATGTTGCCCAAGTAACCTTTCTTCCACTGAGTTTCATCTGGTTGCCATTCTGAGAGCAGCCATTTGGAACTATACATTCCCAGGACGTTGGTGACTTTGTCTTTAGACTACCATTGCTCTTGAAGCTCATCATATTTGGCCAGACTTGGGTTCACATCGTCATGGGTAAACTTGCAGCATTTGATTAATGTATCCATAGAGACCTTTGGAGGGTCTGGATAAGCCACTGTGTATCGCAAGTCGAACCATTGCACAAAGTTCTTGAAGGCTTGCAAGGTATTTTCGGAATGGAGGTTGGAGTCAAACAAAAGTTTTGTTTCTGCCATTGTGCTGCTGCATTGGAGTTATAGTATGTATCACCTTGTTTGCATGACTGGTGCAGTGACAACTGTATGACAAGATAGAATTGATACAACCTGGTGCATTCAGGTCTAAACCAATGTGATATAAGCTTTTCTGCAATTGACCAAGATTGCCCAGCATCAGACAGTGATGAATGATAGATCAGCGCTCTCAACATTAGAAATAAATATGAAACAGATATTACCTGATCAGTTTGGGGCAAACCTGATCTGTTAAATGCAAGAACAGAGCTCACAGGCTATGTAAAGCAGGATCAGCCAGGTGTGTGAATGGCCAAGATGACTTAGCCATTCACATGTCTGGTGCCAAGATGACCATTATTGATTGCTGGGTGAGATATCCGATCCTCTTGAAAGGCTGCTGTGCCAGTGTATCTTCATCGCCAGATATAAAGTCTGTTTATATGTTTTGGTCATATATTATTCAAGACCCCAATCTCTGCAATGATACAAGGCACATGCATGACTGCTATCAAGGCAACAACCTAACAAAGCATGCAGATAAACATAACACAGTATACATCAATCCATATTGTAACAATAAGGTTGCTAGAGTTAGCCCTTTAATAGAGATTAAAGGAAAGGTTTTTCAATAATGTTAAGACTTTATTTTTTAATTTTTTAAGAGCTTATGATTTATTAATCATCTCTGTTTTGATAGAACAAACACTGGCCGGGGGAGAGCATGGATTAGACTAGCAATGATGCAGAAACTACTTGCAGAACAAATTAAAAGTTTGCTTGAAGAACAACAGCAGATAGTGAGGTATTGCTGAAGGAAAACTGTGAATATTTGTTTACAGTTTTAATATTAACTACATGATTAGAGTATGCATTGTAGTGATACAATTTTAATCTGGAAATTGGAATATTATTATAAATGGACAAGTCATTATATAAAATAGTCACAAATCAGGGGTTTTCCAATGCATGTTGTTATGAAAATTGGTTTTGTTATCAATACTTCTCCTTTATTTTTTAGGTCTATGTATATTTGCTGCATACTAGGGTTTTATGTTGAATAGAGCCTTTGTTCAGACAGTCTTCTCTTTTCAATTTCATTGGAGACGGCTTTATTGGTTTGGTCTTGTGGAGAGAAAAGATGATGATGGAAGATGCTATTATGAAAGGGAGACCTAAGAAAATATGGGAGGAAGTAATAAAATTGGAGTTGAAGCAAAAAGTTGTGACCAAAGATCCAGTGAAGGACAGGCTGTCCTGGAAATCCATTTTATTGAACTGTCCAACACATGCCAGCATGTAAAATGGACATAAACCCGAATATAATGATGATGATCAGGATGATGATTGGAATTTATTCAAAACAACAGAAAATGAGTAAAGTACTGAAGGCCTTATAATTGGATGTTTATCCAAATTCTCTAAAAGCTGCAAATGAGTGGAAACACTGGAAAAGAACGTTTGAATATTTCATTGCTTAATATGGAGAAGCTACTATTTCAGTGATATTGTTTATATTTCTATACACTGTTTCTTACTGTATATTATATATGCCAAGCTATAGAAGACAGAAGAGTTTGGAACCAATCTTAAAACCCAACCTTTAAATCTCCACAACATTTGTAGTTGACTTCATCAATTTCTTTTCTTAGACTGAAGTAAAAGTTAATATTTCTGTTAGACCTTAAAGTAGGGCTAACAAATGTTTGATAGCTCCTTATCAACAAGATGCATACAGTCAGATTTTCTTTCTTCTTTTGTATGCATCAGTCATCTTGAATCAGTTTGGGCATCTCTTTGTGAATCATTAGATTTTCTTCATTATAAAGTTTGTTTTGTATTCTGTCAATTTTTTTCATCCATACATCTGATGTAACTATTTCAGTTGTAAACCCCTGTCTTCTTTTTTTAGTATTCAATGGCACTTTTTTGTTTTATTTCATAACCCACTTAATGGCAAGCTTTTTATTACCATCAAAGAAATAGCTGATGATGAATCTTTCCAATGGATGAGAGCTGGATACTCCTGCTGCTGGAAGTGCACAGCATAGAGATGTGTGCCCTAGGTAGTGGATAGGGGTAGCACTGCAAGGTGCTAATGCAGTCTAAGGGAGGAAGACCCCAACAGAAAATCACAAGCCCTCCAAGTATGGGCATTGGGCAGAATGCTATCTCCTCCTGAAAAACTTAATCAGTTACAGAAATAGTAGACATCATCCCACAACAAGACCAGGGAGGAGCTGGGATCACTGGCACTGGTATCATGACAGTTATGGATCAGAACTTTTAAGAAATTTGATGTTCAACAAGATCTCTTGCAAATCCTAATACAACTTTTACTATTGGACATTTGAATATGGGAATATACACAAAGGAGGAGGAGCAGCACAGATCACAAGAGAAATAGAGGGGTACCAACTGGAACTCACTGGGACTAATGAATGTAGATGGACAGGGAGGGGAAGGAGGAAGATGGGTTTAGGCTGGTTCCTGATGTACAGGAGGGGAGGAAGAAGTGTATGAGGGTGTTGTTCCCATCATAGAACAAGACAGTTAAAGAGAAACTTCTCCCAACAACTTTTCTTTTGTCCTTCTACTTCTACTATTTTATTTCTTACTGTTGTTTCCTTGTATATGTGGTGGCTATGACAATGGTACATTCACCATACCTGTGACCATTTCCATCACTTCTTATCAGTTGTAGTGTATATCAGTCATAGGTTTTCTCTGTAACATACATTATTTTTCAGTGCTCTCTGGAGGAACATTTGCACTCATAGTTACTCTCTTTTTTACATTTCTTTTTCTTTTCTCTCAGTGTAACTGAAATATATCACCACAGACTCTGTGACTTTGACAATTTATAGATTTACACAAGATCAAGTTCAAACTTTTTGTTGCTTTGTTTACCCCATTCTCACAGTAACTACAACATTCACCTTCTTGACACAAGTTTCAGAGCCATTCCTAATAATTCCATCACACTAAAGCCCTCTAAAACATTTACTCTGACACACAAATTATCATTGTATTGGAATATATTAGTAGTAAATATGTAACATATAATATGTTATATATTATATATTTGTTATATATTATGTATTATATTATGTATTTTATTGTAAACATTATATTTTGTGTATGGATTGTATTGTTGTTTGCTCATTTTTTAACCTGTGAAGAAAATCTGCCTTATGAAAACCTGTTGCAATGGTTTTTGTTCACAGATGTTCATTATTTTAAAAGGCATGAAACACTTTAATAAAAATAATTTCAATATAAACACAGAAAATATAAATGCAGCATACTTTGTTTTGGATTAGTAGTCTGTTGTTGTAATCTTTCCCTTCCTTTGTATTTCCAAATCAGAGAATGGTATGAATCTTCTGCTATGATGCTTAGTGAGGAGGGACTTGTGTTCAGTGGTCTACTTGTTGGGCTTAATGTTATTGACTGCAATTTTGATTTGAAAGGAGAGGATCTTGATGGACAGGTAATCAGATAATTGTTTATTTAATATTTTTTTATTTCCCTATGTAATATAATATTGATCACTTAGGGCCAGGAGTTATTTTCATGGCCAGCTTTTATTCTTGTCACTATTGTTTTCTTTGAGATCTTGATACCTTGGCCATCTTGGGAATCACAGACAATCAAAATTATGCAAATAATTGCTGTTGTTACGAAGTTTTATACAGGATAGTCTTCTCAAAAATAATATTTAGATATATACAAGTCCCCTTGACTTCCACTCTAACACGGTCTTTAAGCATCTTGCTGCTAACGATCAGGGAAACTCTCTGTGTGTGTTGGCTGTATGGTCTTTTTGAGTACAGTATTTTTTGACCAGATGCTAGCTCCTTTTTTCCATCTTCTATCAACCTTTCCTCACAAATTGCTAAAAAGTCTAACCCATACGCATTGAATTCTTTCACTACCTGGGCCAGCGTTCCTATCAGATACAATGTCTGAACGTTCCAGAATGCCACTCTCGTCCTTTTTTCGGGTTCTGTGAATCCACCGCCTGGCTTGCAGCTCCCTGTTGGGTTTGACTGCCATCCATCATCTGTATAATCTCTGGGCATGCTTCTTCGCCATTACCACGAGTTAAAATTTTATTTCTGGTGCTGGTTTCTGTGAGGGAATCTTTTCAACGAGGGGGGGTTGTTAGCCCTATACTCAGCTCTCATCCTTTAACCGGGTCTGGGACCGGCAGGAGGCTCGCAAGAGGCTTCAGGCGGAGTTAACAAGATAATAACCCAAGAGAGTCCGTTTGATCTCGTAAATGGATTAAGGGATTATGATCGGAAATGAATTGTCTTTCGGCCAAATATACACAACAATCTCGCACAGCAAATACAAGAGCAAAGGCTTCCTTAGTTGTTGTAGACCATTTGCGTTGTGGATTTAAAATGATTTTGCAAAATAAGTTACAAATTCACCATTGTTTCCTTGTTGAGATAAAACTTCTCCACAAGTAAGGGTGCTTGCATGGACTTCAGCGATAAATGACTTGCCTAAATTTGGAAATATTAGCCCTGGCTCGGATGACGGGAGTTATTTTAATTTTCAAAATGGAATGTCGCAAATTTTGCTGATTAAGAAACAACAGTACCACTAGTAAGTCGGTTCAAGGGTTGAGTAGTTAATACATAGTTTGAGATGAAGGATCTATAAAGACGAGCTAAACCTAGAAAGCCTTGCAATTCTATTTTTGTTACAGGCTGTTTATATTTCTTGATTGGTTCAGTTAATATAGCTTTTGACTTTATACCTTACCTTGATAACTGAAATCCTAAAAGTTGAACCTTTTGACATACAAACACATACTTAGAGAGTTTTTAATAATATGCCTGTACAAGCTAGCTGTTAAAAAACCTGGTCCAAATTTTGTAGTTGTTCTTTGAATGTTGTAGTTAAGATCACAATATCTTTCGTGTAATCTAGGACACGGTATGAAGCGAGATTAGTAAGTGTATTTTGAAGGCGAACTTATCCCTTGGAGCAGACAATGCAGTCTTTGTTTTGCTCATCTGACAGCGACATGGGCCAGTAGGCCGGAGCAGCATCAAGGGTGGTCCAACATGTCACTCCTTGCATTTTGTCAATGGCATAACGCAGCTGCATTCCTGAGATATTTTTGTCTCAAATGGTTCGATTCCAGCCAAGTAAAATATAGTTGTCAAGTTATGTATATGTGCTTCAGCAGATGTTGTTGATGATTTTAATAGAGTTTTTGATTTTGGATGTAATTCCTTGATGAAATATTCTTTTGTAATTGTTTTGATTTCACTGTCGTCAAATGAGGGTAGGCCTTAGATATAGTCTTTAGCAACCGGACAGTGATACCGTAGGTCGTTTGGAATCACCTGCGTGTGTAGTCTTGTTAAAGAGACGCTTAAGTGATTGTAAAGCTAGAAATCTTGATCTTTGTTTTTTTCAACATGTCAACGAGACTGGAAATATAATCTCAATGTGTTACACGAATAATACTGGAAATTATGGACTCAGTAGAAACCATAGATATCATACTATTATCTAGTGGATTTCATACTGAGGATGTCTTGAAAGCTTTACACAAATGCATTGGCCCCAATCATGAAGAAAGAAAAGGAACCTCTGAAACGAATACGTACATTATGTCAAGAACATCAGTTATTTACCAGGCATGGAATCCCAGACGAACTGGTCTCAGAGATTGGACCTCACATGTCGCACCTTATAGTTTGCACGACAATGGAATTTCAAATACACCGCATCTAGCCACAGATACTCCAGATCCAACGGCTTAGCTGGGACAGCAATCAAGACCGTGAAACGCATGATAAAAATGTACGACTGACAAGGAGGACATTCAGGCTGGATCACTAGCAATACGAAAGACACCACAAGCTTGCGGATACAGTTGTTAATGGGATGTATCCAACAAGAACACCAGCCCCACCTGCTACCATCACAGCCACGAATCTTCAAATGAGATTTAATTATCGAACGCAAAACACAAAAGCTCCAACACGATCGACGATTCCACAAGGCTATTCTTCCAAACATTGATAGATTTAACAAGCCATGATCATGTATGATCAAACTCACAGATGATCTAACACTCGAACAAAATAGTCAACACATTGGACAAATGTATTCAATAAGGTCAACAGCTCAAGAGCACGAGGTCTCACAATATAAAGAAGAATGGCAGGGCCCCAATAACACCATAGCTGAAGACTACGAAATAAGTGATAGTGAAGCAATAAAATGCGAGTTCAAAATGACAGAGGATGAAGCTGAAGATGAAGTGGATGATGATAATGAAAAAGATAATGAACAAATGGTAGGGGGTGCGGGTGAGCCGTGGTCGGTTTGGAAGTCGTTCAATCGGCTCAGGGTTGGTCATGGTGGATGTATGGCTTCACGTGAACATTGGGAGCTCTCAAGAAGAGATCGATGCCCTTGTCGAGCCATAAAGACAATGGACCATTTGCTGACTTGCAGCACGGCGTCAAACTGGACGCCTGTCGACCTGGCTTAACCCACCGCAGCAACTCTAAGTTGCGCCTCCCACTGGAGGGATGATATCTAATCCCAGGACAAGAAGAAGAAGTGAAAAGGATATGGTAGATTGCAATTACCATGATGGGAATTAAATGTTTGGAGATAATGACAATGGTGATAACGATATCAGTAATGATTATGAAGACAGTATGTTTCGTAAGGAGAATGGTGTGTACAGATCTCGATATAGACGGATTTGCAAAAAGAAAACTCTTATAGACTATCAGGAGCTGTGTGGCTGAGAAACCAGCTAGAGCCTTTAACATATCCTTTTGTCTTCTTGCCAAGGGAACATGCTAGATACTAGAGCTGTGCGACAGTAGCCGCCATCTTATTTTGTTTCTAGTATTTACTTATGTCGGTATCTGGCTGATAAGGAACCTTTTTCTGAACATAACAGAATGGAACTACCTGTAATTAACTGGTAGAAATTTGTTTTTGTAGCGGCATTTTGATATCAGTTGGTTTTTTAATATATATTATCGGTGGATTGGCTCTTATCACATAAGTTTTCTTTAAAGTATAGCGCAGACCTGTTTGTTTAGGTGGAGCTCAGGCTGCGATACTCCAATTGAATGTGTAACGAATGGGTTCTTTTTCAAAAATGAAAGGTATTTTGACAGTTCCCCTTCGTTTTGGAAAGTTTGACTTCTTAACTATATTGTATTGTTATGGTGTCGTGTTTTGAATTCACCTTCGTACAAGGAAGAGTACATGAGTACATTGACCGTGCCATTTAATTTTTTTGAGAATAATATAATAAAGATGAAGACCGTTTGGCATTATAGAAAACTGAAAAATATGTTTGCACCGAACTGAATGTGAACCGGTGACCATGGCTGTGATTTCCACCTGCTCTACCACCGGTACTTTACTGTATCATTCTTCCAACCATACCTTTCACTTAAACGCGCCGTTCTTTCACCAAATCCCTGTCATTGAACATCACATCCCAATCCAGTTACCTTAAAGGAAGAAATTTTCGCGGGAAGAAAATTTCGCGAGTTTCGCGAATTTGCCTGAAATTCGCGAAATTAAATTCTTGCGAAAAATTTGATTTTTTCAAATTCGCGAAATTAAATTCTCGCGAAAAAAATGTTTTCTAATTTGGAAATTTGAAACTCCTGTCAAGAAAATCCATATTGTTTTTATCATACCCAACAACAAAAATTCCTTAACTAAAGTTGAGCCAGTCCAGATTTGCTGAAAAGATCAGAAACGATTTTCTTTATTTCAACAAATCCAAAAATGTTCCTATCCTTGACTAAAAATTTTGTTTTTTTTTCGAGATCGCGAAAATAAATTCTCGAGAAAAAAATGATTTAAAGGCAATTCGCGAAATTAAATTCTCGCGAAAAATCCATTTTTTTCGATTCGCGAAATTAAATTCCCGCGAAAATTTCTTCCTTTAAGGTAGGTGCAAATATATTTTTCGTGTTACTTCATTTTTTTTACATTGTTTCCTTTTCTTCCTTATTCCATGCATACCTTGGCACCTTTTGCAATGTATAATGTACACTGTACCCATATACTGCTGTATAAACCCATCACACTTCTTGTTTATTTTTTCAATGTTCAGATTGGAATCATAGATATCAGCTTATACTTAAAAGATGGAAACTATTTGGAAAAAACTGTTGAAAGTGGGGATGTTAAAAAGTAAGATACTGATTTGAAGGTTATTTTTTGGGTTTTATTGAGAATTTTATTGATAAAGAACATTAAAGCATTTGTAGGTATTTTTAATTTTCTTCTTAGTTTAATGAATTGGACCGTCCCTTTAAAAAGACATTATTGAACTAATAAGATATTTATTCCCCGAATGACCTTCCTAACACTAATCATTTTAGAGTGGGGGGTGGGGGGATATTCAGTAATGGAATTGAACACGGTACAACCTAGGTGTATTGCATCAATGCCAACTACCAAGCGATTTAGACTCTAAATTTTAAACCTGAAACTTATCCATTTGTTATGAAAGACAAGTCGAAAATTAAAATTGCACCGATCTGAATTCAAACTAATGTTTGCAACTTGGTGGGCATTTTCTGGAGTACCTTGTACCCAAGCAGATCATTTTAAAAGCTTATGCTTGACTGCAGTAGGCTTCCGTAGGCTCTGTTTCTGATCACCTTTTTTCGATATACATATTTTTGACACAACCTCAGACAGTAGATTTGGCAGAGTTGTGAAAAAAGATTAATTAAAGCAAACTTGCTTCATATATATTTGTTTTAATTATGTGAACTACTATTGAAATTCCACGGAAGGGTAGAAAGTCAGAAAACCTTAGGTTAGATTTGAACATCCCTTTAGTTGAATATATCCTTTTATTGCCTGAATCATGCAACCACACAGTGGCATCTCACATAAAAATGAAGAAACAAATCACACACAGTATATTCAGGGTGGAGGCTTAAATCAGGGACCATTTTTGCTATTCTGTTTTATTTCTGTTTGTTTACAGTAAATTGCAGTGCTTAGCTAAGGTTGGTATACATTGTAGTTCACAAATAAAATTAGAAAAAGAAATAATGAAGATAATTTGATATAGATAGGAGGATTTTGCATTGCAGAAAAATGAAAAATGGGTGTGCTTGGAACTGGATTCAAATCAGTGCCTGTGACTATCAAGGCCATATGCACTACTACCTGAGCTATCGGCTCTCGTCCTTTACCAGATCACTAGATCATGAGATGCCTACATTAGGGATCTGGGCGAAGAACGGCACACCTAAATGGAAGATATAGTTGCAGAAAATGATCTGGTAAAGGACGAGCATCAGTAGCTTAGGTGCTAGAGCTCATGGTAGAGCTCATGGTAGAGCTCATGAGAACATGGTAACCATAGGGACTGGTTCCAATCCAGTTCGATGCACATACATTTTTCGCTTTTCTGAAAAGAAATAAACGCTGAATGGATGTAAGAAAAGTCGTTGTTTTCTTTCGTGCTAAAAAGTGAAAGTTACATTGTAATTAATAAAAAGGTTGACTATTTTCTATATCGATAAAAAGTATTCAAGCGCTGTAAAATCATCCATAATTTATATCTCCCTGCTTTGACTTGATTCACAATTTAATGACTTTGGTACGAAAAATAAGTATAAGACTAGCAAAGAAATCGCGTCAATTCAGATTGTAACACGTCAACACAGCGGGCCGAATTTCTAGTCAGACCCACAACTTCTAGGTCATATGTATACACCATGATGTTTGATCAAGAAGTTTAATAAACTACTCAACGACCCCTTGACCTAGATTAAAACCTTTACAACGTATGTGTATAAACCGTACGACTAGAACAGTTTTTACGGTACCCTTTTTAACTGATAAAGTTTGGTTCAATTCGTGGCCTTGTCACTTTTAAAACTCGTAGAAAATTATTGGCTAGTTTTTAATGGAGTTAAAGCTCAAAATGTCATCAGTGTTTAAATGAATGAACCTTACAACGAAGTGTCAGGGGCCAATCACGGCACAAAAATTTCTTTAAAGAAATATGAATTCCTGAAAGTGCCTCATACCAGAAATAGTGTTAACACTTTAAAAGTAAAAATTTCAGGGGAAACGCTTTTGAAATGGGACTTGGCTGAGAGAGATAAGAAAATACTAATCTTCTGGTATCTCAGGATATGTAAACTAAAGAAGAAGTGTTTCTTTGCTTTGTTTTTAATTACATTTATTCTTAACTTGTTTTGTCTTTCAGGAAAAAAGAGGGACAGAGCGATTTGAAAATGGAAATGGTTTTGGATCAAAAGGCGTATTTAGAGGAGCTCAATCGATCACTGAGGTAAGAAAAAAGACTTTACAGTCTTCCTTTTGTATGAATCAGTGTACACATAAATCAAGTGGGATGTGGTTGCCATAATATTCATTTTAATAAATCACAGTGAAATGCCTTATGTTTTATATGCGGAGATATCCCACTTTTTAGGGTTAATCTCAACGTTGACCCTGTATTGTGACCATTGCTGTACCCATTGCCTGCCCATCTGGCACTGAAACCACATTATGAACCCCTTTTTCGGTAATTTACATTTATCTATTCCTATTGTAATTTTTCCCGGTTACCCAGCCGTCATTCCGTTCCATCTTTTCCACACACCTCACACTATTCATTACATTTTCCGACCTTTGTCCTACCATACCTCTACAGCCATCGCTATTATGGCTTGATATTTCCAATATTATACATTTGACCCTGCTCATTGTTTGGCGATATGTTTGTTTGAATGCCTTGCTTCCTCACACCACTTCGAATTTATCTTTTTATGAGAACTGTTACCTATACTAACATCGAGGGAGGTACGCTTAGCCACCAGGGGTAGAGTATATAACAGCTGTGTCAGGAGTGTGGTCTTGTACGGTAGTGAATGCTGGGCCCTCACCTAGTCATCCTTGGCACGCCTACTGCGCAATGATAGGGCTATGATCAGATGGATATGCAACGTCAAACCTGGACCAGCCCAGTACAGACCAGCCCAGTACAGACCAGCCCAGTACAGACCAGCCCAGTACAGACAACCCCTTACTGATAGAACTTCACCTCCAAAAGTTTGACAAGCTCCTAAGAGTGAATCGGTTATGCTGGTTTGGTTATGTTGAAAAAAGCAATTTGTGGATAAATAAAAGTACAAAAGTGAAGGTCAGTAACCGCAAGAAAGCTAGTTGGCCAAGGAAGTCAGTCATGGAAGATGGACACAGTTGATCTACAAAACCGTGACACATGGAGACGCTACCTGCAGAGTGTCAGAAACCGTCAGACCCCTGAACAAGGGAGCCACGACCTTTAAAACGGATATAATAATGATAATAATAATGTCAGATTGATTAGTACTTGTCTTGACTGGCAAAAAGTGCTCGATGACAGTGGCGGAAGTTTCTATACCAAGTACAAGGGGCTCCATGGTGATTGCCAGAATACAAAAAAGTATGAGCAACAGATACAACTGTAGCTTCTTCATGGCGCCTTCTTCATGCGCCAAGAACTCAGTAGAATACAATAGGAATTACACCTCTGGTTTAAGCAATGGAATTCAAATAACAGAAAGACACAAAATAAGAGAACACCCTGTGAATAAACGCATTTCCAAAAGCACATCGTTAAACACCAGTAAAAGTTCTCGCTCAGAATGCTCCCAGTAAAAAAGTAATATATTTTACATCTGGTCAAGTCTAGAGACTCTCGCTAATAATCTATTACACGTGGATTAATTTTCACGAGGAAGGGCCTTGAAATTTTTCACCTTTATGTATTTTGAGATTACAGGAGTTTTGACGGTATTTCAAAGAAAGACGTCAACAGTGTTTTAAAGTTTAAACATATTAATTGATTTGTAACATTTTTTAAATGGCTTATTTTACTTTATAATCATGTTTTAAAATCGCAGAGGATGTACACCGTGAGTCAACAGATAATTCTTGCCTTTTTCTTATACAATTTGGTCTGGTTTACCTGTGTAATTTAATTAAGAATTAATTGTTAAAATATTATCGTTGAAAACTGCTTTTCAGTTAGCAATACCAATTTAGAGTATTTCAAAGCGTTTTTAAAATCACACTTCAGGTGGATTAATGTTTGAAAAAGGCTGAAAAAATTACAAAGTCGAAAAAAAAAAATCCTTGCAAATATTAAGCCACGTTTGGTAATAGGGTTTGCAAATATTATTTTTGGAAAGCCCATAAAATCGGTACGAGTAAAAAAAAAAATAGTCTTTAATGTTCAGTAATGTAGTAGACACACGATCTATAACAGAACTTAATATCTTGCAGATAAATCAGGGGAGACAATTTTAGATCCATAAATATATTAGCCAGTCACAGCACAGTAAAATTAAAAGAAATTGTCCACTGAAATGTTATTCAGGTCAATCTTTCGAGCATCATCGTCATTCTGCAGTCTCATACAGACAAGCTCCTCTTTACAGTAAACACCCCCCACCCCAATGTATACGTGATCCTTCATTAAGTGTGGTGAAATATCAAACATCAGTTGATGAGTAAAAAAAGTTTGCATCTGTATGACTGAAAAACCAAAGAGCACACCAGTAGAATATAACCACACTAATCGTACAAAAATGGGCTAAATTCGAACATTGGATTAGGAGTAAAGGTCAGTCCAATGGAAGTATGGCTATTGTGTATCGCTGATAAATACCTACTACACTTGATACGTATTTACGTCTATTGGGGTTTTTTTCATTGACTTAAACACTAATTACACGATACTAGGTTATTAACAATATCCGCAAGACTAACGTAAATATAGAATAGGGGATGTCATGAATAAATATTTAAATGTACACAAACAATGCTAGATATAAAATCGTACAAAATTATGACTAACTAGACTAACGTTTTGACCAACTTAACTATTGAGTACGAGTTTTTTTGAGTTAAATTTTTAGTGTACACAAACAATGCTAGATATTGAAAATCCTACAAAATTATGACTAACTAGACTAACGTTATTATTAACTGGACTAACGTTATTATTAACTAGACTAACGTTTTGAATAACCTACATATTGAATACAAGTTTTTATGAATGAGTTTTTTAGTGTACACAAGTAATGCTAGATATTGAAAATCCTACAAAATTATGACTAACTAGACTAACGTTATTATTAACTGGACTAACGTTATTATTAACTGGACTAACGTTTTGAATAACCTACATATTGAATACAAGTTTTTATGAATGAGTTTTTTAGTGTACACAAGTAATGCTAGATATTAAAAATCCTACAAAATTATGACTAACTAGACTAACGTTATAACTAACAAGACTAACATTTTGACTAATTTACACATGGAATACGAGTTTTTATGAATGAGTTTTTTAGTGTACAAAAGTATTGGTGGATATGGAAAATCCTACAAACTTTGTTTATCCACAGGATATTGCCATTTTTTTGTTTCCTCATAAAGTTTGATGCATATTGCATGAATGCAAATAGAGTAGTTGCATTCATCAGAGTTATTAATACATTAATTTCCCTATATTTTGCCTACCTGTGTATGGCTATTACTGTATCGTTATTCCACTTCTTTTTAAAATAACTGGCACGTGGAAAAGTCATATTCCTTCTTACTAAGGAAGGGGACGTACAAAAGTGATGGCATTATGAAAACTTTTTGAGTTATAGAGGTTTGAACTTCAAAATTTTTGAAGATTTTTAGGGGTTAGAGAATTTTTTTGGAATCGGTAAAAGCGGAAAACTACACAAGTTCAAATAAAACAGAGTTGACTGTATGTTTGCGCTGTCGAATGTGCGTTTTTATTGACAGCCTACTGAGGTTGTGGATATTTTGGGAATAGTTATAAGAAGAATACGCCAATTAGTAGCAATACTAAAAGAAAAGGAAGGAAAACGCAATGACGGGAGACGCTCTGACTAAAGTGGCTTTTAGACTAGGTTTAATGGAACTTTATTAAGGAATAAAGAAAAAAGCGAATGATTCGCTTCTTTAAAAATTTGGGCGTTCTTCACACTGTGCGTCACTATTGATATCATGACCCTTGTTTTAATGGGATCAGGTCTTCTGACGTTGTAACAGCGATATTCCAAGTTGTTACCCAACCGGGTGGAAGTTCTGTCTTACGTGTAGGTGTGAGAGCTGGTGAATAGCATTGTTTATCGTGTTTATACACAGTATACAATTTTTAAGGTAAAATGTGTAATTTGATTAGTCTTATTCAAATTCTAGCGATTCACTGACAATATCATATACCAGAGCAGAGCAGCTACAACAGAATAATCAGAGTTTGAAAAGTGAGGTAGGAATCGGTGAAAATTTGCTGAATCCTGTAGTACAGTGGTCCCCAGCCACCGGGCCGTAGAGAAATACCTACCAGGCCGTGGGATGACAGCATTATTTTTTTTGGTGTTTACATTTTAATAAGTTTTAGTGTTTATGGTTTTTCTTTTTACTTTTATTGATGTTTATACATTGTAAGAACCTAAACTAGTTCAAATATAACGACTTAGAGACCCGATATTTAAGTTTTAATTTGAAAACCTGCCACTTATCCATGGATTGGCCTCAGGGAGTTCTTAAACTTTAAAGCCGTTTCTTGGCACACAAAAGGTTGAGGACCACTGCTGTAGTATATGTGTTCGCATGATTATTACTGATATTCTCTGATATCCAAAGGTTCATGATATATTTTCCCGTATCTTCCAAGGTTTCCCTCTTCACACTCAGATTTAGACAATATTCCCCGCGGTAGTAATCGGAGCATAACATTTTTATGCGGACTTTCCTTTGTCGCATCAACAATATTCATCTTCGGCGTTTATTGTGCTTTGCTCAATGCCTTCATCATCATTGGTTTTATTTTGATATTTCCATTCAGTTTTATCCATCTGACCGCCCACTCTAGTTCTTGATATTCAGATTCTACTCCTGTTCCTTACCGCTAAACTTTCACTGAGTCCCCAAACTTTTATATATTCGCATATGTGCGCTGCAGATATATACAGATTTCCCCCATGGAGCCACTCTGTTATACCGAATATTATTGTCCTTTGAGAGCAAGACGTTTACAATTTAATAAATGCTCATAATTGCTGTCCATATCGACTTTATGTGTTTTTAAAACTGCATCCTCTATAAATATGCCAGTGTGATTATTGCTATTGAAGGATGCTTTTTTCTGTATTGTTTAGAGTTTTTTTAGCAGACCTAACGCACTTGCAGTTGCTCTGACTGACACTTCCTTCCTCTTCACGTGACAACTTTTATAATGGGAAGTTCGCAGCTTTGTAGATTTTTATTTAACTTGTTTTGTACGTAGAACTTGTTTTGGCGCTACATATATTAGTACTCTGTTTCCACCCATTTGCTTTTCTTACCAATCTTTATACAGCTTCCTGTTTAATTTCCTTCGTTTTTTAAGGAACTGGTCTTGTGTAACGTATTGCTGTTATTACTAGTTCGTCCTACATCATATTGATATAATCCTAGTATCATGATGGGTTTTGTTTTGAAAACCCTGTGGCGTCAAGCGTTGAACTTCCGAGACTTTTCAGATACTACTGTTGTTATTATAATTATATTAATTATAATTGAGGAGCCGTGGCTTAATGGTTAGTGCACTGCACAGTAACCAAGAGTTCCGGGTTCGATTCCCCGAGCTGTCGAGGAGAATTTAGAACTTTGCGAAAAGAAAAAGCCATTGATTGGCGTCAGGAAGGGCATCCGGCCAAAAAATTCCTCACTGCCAAATCAAAAGTCCCTCTGAAGGGCACCGTCTGAGCCC
>RDPX01000015.1:1782866-1793533 GCA_003991215.1 Morbakka virulenta
ATTACTATTACTATTACTAATACTATTACTATTACTGTTACGATTACTATTACTACTACTACAATTACTACTACTACTACTACTACTACTACTACTATTACTATCAGTGTTATTATTGCTAATATTATTATTATTATTATTATTATTATTATTATTATTATAATTGTAGTTGATTGTATTATTATTGTTGTTATTTTGGTTGTGGTTGGCCCTTTTGCATTTTTTTGTTAATTAGTTTATTGCTTTTCTTGAACATTCATAACAATTTTTGTCAGCACTCAAGCAACTGTGCGGAATATCTAACAGAGTGTAGCAAAACAGTCATTTTTAGTTCTGATATCACGGTCTTTATTCTGATTGCCTTTCGCCATTGAAGAATGAACCTGGTATCGTGCATAGTGCCCCATTCCTAACTTTTTGGTAACTTTTCTTGCTCTTTTTATGAACGTTACCATTTGCTACAGGAATTCTGTGATTTTTCATTTACTGTTTCTCATGGCCACCCAAATCATACAGGGACTTGCCCACTCTAATCAAACAGTGGTTAGTGTTCATTCCGGTTCGTATTTCCCTCCAGACCCTATTTCCTGCTTGCATCCAAATGTATCTTTATTTGAACCCTGTATTCGCTGTGTTTAAATCCCACTTTTGTATTCTAGTAATCACTTAGGAAATGATGGTTAGTCACTTCTCCTTTGCCACACATTCTACATTTATTGTTTTATTGAATCTTAAAACTCTTTAGTTTCCATAAATTTGCCTTAGTGCTTTTTCCTCTGCTTTCATGCCAATAATAATACTTATTTTTTTCACTTTCCTTATCCTCTACTATTATCAGACATAGTTCTGTATTCGTTTTTCTAAGGCGGTGTGAAATAGCCCACACTAAATTCTCAATATTATTGCCTAATATGTTTTCGTATTTCTCCATACCATCTGACATTTACATTTTACTATTTGTTGCTTTCTAACCTCTTTAACGGTCAACACCTTCCAAGTTCTGTTGTGTCTGCGCAATTATATGCTTGTGGTTAATATCTTGCTTCTAGACAACAAATGTTCCGCAGTTTTTCTTTCTTCACCTTATACTCTATACTTGCCCTTCATGATAAGCTTGAGTTTTCTCAGCTTTTCCATTACATTTACTAATAGTACAGTCTTTCCAGGATCAAAGTTCTGCACCCGCACATGTGATACTTGGCACTTTAGTTTTTGTATATGGAATAGAGATCGATAAGTAGATCGATAGATCGATAAATAAATTGATAGATAGATAGATAGATAGATAGATGGATAGGTAGGTGGGTACAAAGATAGATAGAACTACATGTGCAGATGTAGCTATAAATCAGCTATATATATATACGTATCTATATATATGCTTGTTTCAATGTTTTCTTTTTTTTGCCCCTTAGCTAAAAGACTATTTGTAAGCTACTTTAAAATTAAGTATTTCTTTACATATCAGTACGAAACTCTGACTATGTCACAGGACTAGTATAAGATTTCTCATTTTAAGAAGATTAAATGGCCCATTTAAACTTTTTGAATTTGTACAAAGGGATCCTTTAATAAGAAACCCAGTTCTGTCTATTTTTAGACCATTTTAATTTCAACCGATGGGGTCAAGGGAAAAATTGTGTATAACAGGTGCAGAATTTGTTGCAAAGAAAACAGTGTCCCAATTCTACTTTAGATGGGTTATGGATTCAGACTGGTAGTGAAAGGCCAAAACCAACATCTTAATGTGGTTTCTAATTCAACTTACTGTTTAATTTGTTGCGTTGATTTGGCCCATGAAAATCATCGGACTGTTTAGATAGCAGTAGGTCTTCGAAAGAAAATAGGCATTAGAAAACAGGTGGTAAAACAAAGAGGCATTTTTAGCCGCAGCAGTGGCCAATTGGTATTTTTTGGCAAAGATTTCTATAAGGAAGGCTACAAGTCCTTCCTCCCTTATCCCACAGCTACCCGGAATGACTGCGTCGTTCTATTGCCCATTAAATTTACAGACTACGTTTGTACATGTTTCACAAATAGAAATAGAAAGTCTAAGAGTCATTAGAAGCATTAGAGTAAGTACTAAAGGTGAATAACGTAATAGGATAAAAAAAAATATAAAAAATTGACAAAATATTATTTAAACCTTTACACTGAAGTATCTCTTGGTCTTGTTAAGGATTATCTATGAAAATAACCAATTTTTCTTCATTCTTGAATTGCTGATATCACTCGCGGAGTTTCATCGATGTTGTTGTGATTTTTTTAATTGGCATAGTACAGATGTTCAGTAGTACAGTACCATTCGGGTAAGGATTTGTGGTGGCCTTAAAATACGTTCGGGTATTTCAGGATGTTGTGTTAATATATCAATACACTATGGTTATCATAATCGTATTGCTACTAAATAGAAACTCCGGAACAGGAGGTCCCTGTGGTGAATCAAGACCCGCCCTCAGAACTAAGGTTTTATTGACTGTTTCACCAACACAGCCTTAGAGACGTTATTAATATGAAAATAGTATGGTTTTGTAATCCGTGCTATTTCTTTTTCAATAATTCTTACAGCTTGAAACACTGAGGAAGCAGCTAAATGACGTAACGGAAGAGAGCAAACGACTGAAGGAAGACAATGAGAAGTTATTACATGAAAACAGCAAGAAATTGGAGGTATGATTTTCAAACACACGCATACGTTTAGATTTTTTTATTGGTACTTATGGTCAGTCTTTATATCGTTATAGTTTATGGCAACTGTTCTTACTGCTTCGACTGCTTCGAGTGCTTCGACTACTACTACTACTACTACTACTACTACTACTACTACTACTACTACTACTACTACTACTACTACTATTACTACTACTACTACTATTATTACTACTTCTACTACTGCTACTACTACTACTACTACTAGTATTATTACTACTAGTACTACTGCTACTACTACTCTTACTACCACTACTACTATTACTACTACTACTACTACTATTACTACCACTACTACTGTTACTACCTCTACTACTATTACTGCTACTACTATTATTATTATTACTACTACTACTACTACTACTACTACTATTACTACTACTACTACTACTATTATTATTACTACTACTACTACTCTTACTACCACTACTATTACTAGTACTGTTGCTACTACTACTACTACTACTACAATAACTTATACTATTACTACTGCTACTACTACTACTACTAGTACTACTACTACTACTACTACTACTAATACTACTCCTACTACTACTACTACTACTCCTACTANACTACTACTACTATTACTACTTCTACTACTCTACTACTACTACTACTACTACTACTGCTACTACTACTACTACTACTACTACTACAACTTACTACTACTACTACTACTACTACTACTACTACTACTACTACTACTACTACTACTACTACTACTACTACTACTACTACTACTACTACTACTACTACTACTACTACTACTACTACTACTACTACTACTACTGCAACTACTACTTCAACTTTTAAATTTCAACATCTGGTATAAGCCTTTACAATTATCTCTTTAGTTTTAATTTATTTCTTTAAAGTAGAGTGTTTTGTAGAGAGATTTATAAAGATTCACGGAAAAATGATGATTGTTTTTTATGTCGAGTGAGCCCTGCTGCTAAAATAAAAGATTTAACAAGAAAAGAAAGGTTTTGAACATCATTTATTTAGATTACGATGGTTGAGCAGTGTACTTTTTTGAGAAAAAAGAATCCTTTCATAAAAAGTGTTGGAAAAAAAGCGTGACGTGGCTTTGAAAAGCTACAGAATCCAAGGAAGAATATCAGACTAAGCTGTAATCGTTCAAAGGGAAAAACTAATTGGAATCCTAAGAGAAAATGTTTTGTTCAGGATACATCAGAGCAAGGCCATCTGACATAAGCAGTGAAGTGCTTTTATTTTGATTTGACCGGTGGTTTTCGGATATTCCAGAAATAAAGAGCGCGTGACCAAAAATTGAAGAATGGAAATTGAGAAAATGGTATCTGAAAGAAAAAAAATTACTTTATTGGTGGTCATCCTGAAGCGGAGGATGAAAAATTCGAACATCTTCTTCCTTATGGTTTATTGATGTTAGAGCTAGACTGAAACCACGTTTACCACAGTCTTTATTCCTAGTGCAAGCCAGAAAGGACTTTACCGAGATTGGGTACAACAACATTCAAAAGTGCCCAAGAAAAGAGGTACGATTAGCATCACAATGAACCAAAGTGTGGAAATAACAGTATAAAGCCCCCCTCGCCAATCCAAATAAGCGCCATTCAGGAGACGACTACATTATTGGGGTCTAAGATTTCCCAAAGAACATATAAAGCGTACGAGGTTATTTTATTGAGATACTTAGAATAGACACTAGGGAGACCAAATGCCGTTGCATCAAAACTGGCCTGGCGCACAAGCTACTCTAAATTGCGTAAAAAATGAAGCCTTTGTAAAGGAAAATCCACATGTTTATTGTTTATCTGAAGGTGCGTCACATTAAGTAATCAAATTGCTCTTGATTCAGACTTGAAGCTGCCCCCTGGATTTGTTTACTAAGGGACAGGGAAGTGGCAACGTAAGATAACATCACCTGTAAAAATACGTTATCTATCAGGGCTAAAAGGTTTTTACGACTTGGAACAGCGCCTACAACAATAAACAATTTATCAAATTGATTCGACTTGTTCAGCGATGCAAACTTAGTCTCTGTATGACTACGCAGTTCATCTTATACCTGAAGTTAGGTTTAGTTAGGTTTTTTAGGTTTAGGTTTAGCTTTATGGAAGCGAGTTTACATTTTATGTGTCACTGGTAGTGTGATCACAGAATTTGTACACGTTTATGACACCCCTTTGTACTGAGGTCTTCAGAATTCGTGCAGAAAGGAAAAATCTGCATTTATCCTTATAATAGTTGATAAATTATCAAAAGAAATTGCCATTTTTTGACCGAAATGATATCAGGAGAGTGCTTGTTGATGTAGTGCAGTACAATTTGATGCAAATGCAGGTTTTAAGGCAAAAACCAATTTTCTTGATGGATCAGAAAATTATTTGGGAAGTGCTAGGATTTTCAACTGCGCCAAAAAAAAAGTATGTGAAGGTTCCTAACAGAGAAAAAGGAAGCACTGCAGAAAACCACCTAAGAAGTGACCCGTTTGGAATTTCTATCAAAAAGAATGAAAAGAAGGAAAAAACCTTCAAAGGCTATGAACAATTTGATGTGGAGCTGGATAAATACCCCGAAAATGGAGATTAAAAGGAAAATGAATTTAAAGCAGATCAACTTTTGGAAGGATTAACTGGACGCCTGTCTATCAAACAAAAAAATAAGTTAAAGAAAGCACCACAATAACAGAGAGCACAATATTTCTGGATGAAATAAGTAAAAATGAAGGGATTAAGAAGGACCAGAAAATTGTGTACAAAAAAGTAAAGTTTTTGTCCCGTACGAAACTTCTGCGCAGTTTACACTTTTACAGAATGAACTGGAAGCAGCTTAGCATAACTTATCTTACAGTTAAGGAAAACAAATCAGTAACAAGCGTATTTATAAACGTAAAATGTAAACGTTTTTTCTTGAAGATGCGTATGAAAACCCATTTTCCTGTTTTCCTCCATTTATCCCACTTAACATTTATTAACGTTCAAAACGATCCCCCTCAAAGTTATTTCCCTCGATTATTCAGTACTCCAGACTTCTACTCCTACTCTTACTTACTTCCACTCCTACTCCTACTATTACTATTATTACTACTATTACTATTACCATTACTACTACTACTAGTATTACTATTGTTTTTACTACTACTACTACTACTACTACTACTACTACTACTACTACTTCCATTAGTATTATGACTACTACTTTTACTACTATCACTATTACCATAAATACTATTTCTACTGCTATTACTACTATTATATGTATACCTAGATTATGTGTAAGGTCCCAAGGTTTGTCCGAAGTGGACGATGTTTGCGTAGAGCTCTGTTGGAGAGAAGCAAAAACAAGTGACTTGCGTGACTTATTCCAGCTTTGAAGATGTAAAAACGGCTTTTTCACCTCATCTTAGGTGCATCACTGCCCAGTAAAGTATAGAAGGTAAAAATAGACACGGTAGAAACCTGTATTGCCACCTTGTCTTTTTAAAACTTTTACTGGTTTCTCTCATTGATACAGGTATGTATATATATTTGTGCAATTTTGTGTATTCGTATGAAAAAATGCTCAATGCATATAGCAGAGCAATATATATATATATATAATAAAATGGGATTCATCCTGTTTCATTGATTACATTGTATTATAGCTTGCACAAGCAGATATCGACGTAGAAAGGGAGACGTACCAAGTATCTCGAGCAGGGCTGAACGACTTATATTTAGACAGTAAAAAGCAGTTAGAGGAGGAGACAAGACAAAGGAAGGTAGGTTACGTCAACTGAAAGACGACATTTAAAGAAATTAAAAAGTTGTTTTGTTGTGCTTGTATCAAGTTTTAAAAGTATTCAACTCTGAATTAATTCCTGGTTCTAGGTAACTTTAGCATCTGAATGCTTGGTGTTACCTGTATACAAAATGTATTTGACAAAACTGGTTTTCATCTCTTTTATGTATCCGTTAAAGAAGAAAACTGGTAGGAATGGAAGGAAGATAACGTTGGAAAGCCAAAAGCTTCAAAATCACGAATGGAATATCTAAAACACACTCGCAATGTTTGGTTTGAAACAAAGATGCCGGCTTTCAGGCATTGAAGTTACCGGGTACCAACGTAGTTCCCACTCGGAAAAGAAGAAAGGCGCCTGGGCACTGTCCAGCTGTTGCAACTGCTAATGGATGACTCCTAGGTATAAACATCATATGCTGGTGTTCTAACTTCAAAAGTCATGAAGTACGAATCCCGAGTGAAGGCATTAGTAAACAATTCCACGACGCATACGTACGATTCAGGAAAAATTAATAAATATTATCAATAAAAATTGATCAATATTATCAATAAAGTTGATTAATTTAATCAATAAAAAGTGATTGATATTATTAATAAAAATTGATCAATATAATCAATAAAAAGTGATCAATGTAATCAATAAAAAGTGATCAATGTAATCAATAAAACGTGATCAATATAATCAATAAAAGTTGATCAATATAATCAATAAAAAGTGATCAATGTAATCAATAAAGAGTGATCAATATAATCAATAAAAATTGATCAATATAATCAATAAAAAGTTATCATTATAATCAATAAAAATTAATCAATATAATCAACAAAAATTGATCAAGAGAATCAATAAAAAATTGGTTAATATAATATGATTATATTGATCAATTTCTTCTGAGTCTCATGGAAGAGTCCAAGAACATGGCCGTAGTTTGTTTGCCAGTCGTACCTAGTGTCTACCTAACTTTTTCAGTAAAATATTATTAATATGCTACCCACTAGGTGAGCTGATGCTCCCAAATATACCAGAAGGTAAAACTGAAACCCATTTGCTGATAATAAAAAAATCGTATTGGTTTTCTAAGCTTCAAATTGTCTAGTGTAAAATGAGACGAGCTTTAGTTATCATCATTTATAATTACTATTATTTTAGTTATGGTTGGCTGCAGGTCTTGGACTTATCGACGTTGTCAAAATAATCGTAAAAGACTATGTCTAAAGTCTAATTCTTACACTTGAGTACTCAGCGTCATGTAAATGCGGCTGAATTGACGGCTTAGGGACGGCAAAAATTAGTTAAAACTGCTTTCTATTTCGTATTTTATTCTAAACAGATGTTGGTTCCTTGTCAAGTAATTGCCTACTTTGCCGAAAATGTATTTGTGGGATGGTGTGTGTGTGTATGTATGTGTGTGTGTGTTGATGTGTGTATGTGTGTATGTATGTATGTATGTATGTATGTATGTATGTATGTATGTATGTATGTATGTGTGAAGTGTACGCCGCAAATATTTACCGATGTAAATGTTGTTGACTGTAGGCAAAGTCGAGGACATAACTAAGTTCTGTGAGATACATTTAAGGCAATGGAGGCACTCTAAAACTTCTTGATTATTATAAGTGCGTATTAATTTAACAGGTAAACGTGTTTTGATGGTATTTGTATTGGATATCCAGTAAATTTCGCTATTTTTAGCTGTAAAGTGTACGTCTTTGAGTGTGTATGTATGTGTGTGTGTGTGTGTTTGACTGATTTTGTGGTTAAGTGCTTAACGGCCTCATTTCGTGCTTAGAATGGAATAAACAATTTAGGATGTCAATGTTATTTTATGATTTATTTTTACATTTAATTTTTTTAATGTAAATTAGTTTAGCATTACCACTTGAAAAATTCGATTCTGTTTTATTTTTTTGTATTTATTATTGTTATAGTAATTTTGGTTTATGTTCTTCCTTGTGTAGGTCGTGAAGAGGTAATAAGTGTGTGTTTGTGTGTTTTTGTGTCAGGTTGTGTGTATATGTATAATGCCAATGAAGTTATGGGTATAAAATAATACTAATTGAGTAGGGGAAAGTTAATTAGATTGAGATGCAAGTTAGTTATGCATATTATCAGAAATTTAATAGCCTTACTTGGGGATGGAATGTAAAATCATAATATCGGATTATATTCCGGATAAAGAACAAGACAAGTTTTTTCATTTTTACCAGAAGCACTTTTCCGCGTGAAAAACAAAGCTTGCAGTAGCGCGTGCTTTATGAGGTCGGACATAAAACTTGTATTAAAATGTATTTGACTGACAGATTGGTTATATAGTGGGAAGTAGATTTAACATAAACTCTTCATTCAAAACACATACTCGCAAAAAATATAAAACAGAATCAGGAAAAAACATCGGTAATCGTGGCTGGATCTTCAACGGCTAAAATTCCATGAAAAATGAAACTGCAGTTTTTTTAAAGCAGCGACTATACGTGAGAACTTGCAAAGAAACGGAAGTCTTGAACACTTTGTCAGACGTGGATGGATGGATGCACAATTGAAGATTCCATAAAACTTAGATGGACTGTGTTTTGTTGGCCCGTACTTGAGTGATTTGGCCAATTCTGTCTCCCGAAAGACTGTAAGCCACATCGCTTTGATTGAAATTCTGTCGGATGAGGTTGTGTTTTATCTATTTGACACACTCATATGGTACAACCTTGTATAAAGTACTGGTTCTAACCTTAAGCCGGTATACTTGAGTGATGTCTCATTGGGTTTGATCATATGCGGAGGTATGCAGATACCTGGGTGCCATTCGTTTATAAACAAATATCGTACTGTCGAGATGTCGCATTTTTGAGTCCCCCTTTAAAGATAATAGGTTTTACAAAATTTGTTTCTGAACTGGTTTGTTTTTCTTTCCACAGTCACATCCTAATCAAAGATGTTCACAACTCGGTGAATTATTTTCTATAGTTTTTTTGTCGGAACTCACGAGGTCTTATACATGTCTGTTATTTTCCCAAAAGCTGCCAAGTTGCAGAATTCACTTTTACCTGGTCGCCTTTTATTGCCACTGTGCTGAATTTTTTATTTGTTGTAGATATCATGTCAATAGGCTTAATTTACATTTTATTTACTACCTTCCTGTTATTCCGTCAGCCTGTTGGTCCCTTAGTCAAGATTTTTCTACTTAAATTGTAGGCATGTACTGTTTTATACTTACCCACTTAGTCCTTTTTGGTCCCATTGAACCATAGGTCGGACACTAGACGTCGCCATCTCAGTTAGCTGGGGCGCTGTCTGAGGCCCACGTTATCCAAGTTTGCTTTATCTCTTTGGTCAAGGGGCTCCTTCACGTCTTTTTAGGTCATCCTCATTTTATGGTACCTTGTTGATTACCATTGTCGTAGCATTGATGGTAATAAGGTAAGTCGGGTGACCTTTGGCTGGCCCTTGGCTGGCTTCCGTTATGCTGCTCTCGTCAAATATATCGCTTTTTATAAGACAAAACACTACTGAATGTATGGAGCTGTAAAGAAAAGAAGCCAATAAGTTCCGGAATCCGGGCGTCCAAGAGAAAAAACTACATTTATTCAAAGATTTACTACAATGACGAACAACAGCTACGATAAAAACGTTGAGAGAAACGAGTCACACGAGATACAGCAAACTGGGATGCTATATAATGTGGCGTGCATGGATAAAGGAGTGAATGGCATGCATTGAGAAAGGAGTGAATGGCATGCACGGAGAATGGAGTGAATGCCATGCATGGAGAAAGGAGTGAATGCCATGCATGAAGAAAGGAGTGAATGCCATGCATGGAGAAAGGAGTGAATGCCATGCATGGAGAAAGGAGTGAATGGCGTACATGAAGAAAGGAGTGAATAGCATGCATGAAGAAAGGAGTGAATGGCATGCACGGAGAAAAGAGTGAAGGATACCAAAGACCCTCACACAAATACCAAAACCGGAAAGCTTATGAAGCAACCAAGCTTGCCAAACCTTATCAAATCCCCTGGAAATATCCAGAGCTATGGCTCTTCCTTCACCACACACATCAATAACCCTGTAACTACGTTCCATGATTAGAATGAGAGAACACCAATGAAGCGAGCTCCTCTAAATCCTTACTGAAAGTCAACAAAGAGAACTAGATGCTGCAAGAATTTATCCGGTGCATTGTTAATACGTGGATCAAAGA
>RDPX01000015.1:1814138-1824432 GCA_003991215.1 Morbakka virulenta
ACTACACCTTGCCCAAGGGTGACCTGGAGGTAGTTGTGGCAAAGGGTAACCTCATTCGCCCGCGTCGAAACTCCACAACCGAATGTATTTTAACGTCATACCCAGGACGATTATTATTATTATTATTATTTATATTTTTTTTTTTATTATTATTATTTTTATTATTATTATTATTATTATTATTATTATTATTATTATTATTATTATTATTATTTTCTTCTTTAAGCTTATGCTCTGGCTGATCTTATTACCGTGATACTTTTACTAGGCGGGTCATAACAAATGACCAAGGGCTAGCAAGGGGCCTTCTCCTTCATTACATCACCAATACTTTCCTTAAGATTCTGGCCGTTCCTAGTAAGGCAGTTTGTTGCACATCTGGAATACCAATCTTTTCAAACCACTTCTCAATTCCTTTTGTTACACTTCCAAGCGCTCCTATTACTACTGGCACTCCTTGAACTTTCTTCGCTCCAAAGTCTTGCTACTTCTCTTTTCAAGTCCTGATATTTTTCAACTTTTTTTTTTCTTTTCCTCTACCCTTCCATCTGCAGGCACTGCAATATCCACATTGATACAACTTCTCTTTTTCTTATCAATTAAGACAATGTCTGGCCTCCTAGCCTCTATCACATTGTCACACTGTATATTGATATCCCAAAGACGTTTGACATCATCATTTTCGTCAGCCCCTTCAGGAGTATGTTCATACCACTTTTCTTGATGCTCCAGTCCATTTTTCTTGCAAAGATCCCAATGGACTTTCTTGGCAACATTGTCGAGTTTTCTCTTGTACTCTTTTTGTGCAAGCTTTTCACGTCCACTAACTATGTGTTGTACTGTCTCTTCTCTATTCTCACACATTCTACAAGTAGAATTGTTGTCACTTTTATCAATTCTACACTTGATATACTTTGTTCTAATAGCCTGCTCTTAGGCGACACATACAAGAGACTCCGTTTCACTTTTAAGGTCACTTTTGGATAACAAATACCACATTTTCTCTTTGTCAACATTTTCAGTACAATCTCTAATGAATTGTCCATACATTTCCTTTTCCATACATTTTTCCTTAAGCTCTTCAGATTTTTGCTTTTTGAATTCTTTGGTGGTAATCACGCCTTCAGTAACAATCGTTCCGGACCAACTCACACCATTCATGAGATTTTCTTCTGTCTTCAAAACGTAATATCCCAAACTATTTTCTTCCCCACTGATTACAGGCTCCACCTTACTCAGCCCTCTTCCACCTTCTCTCCTCTTCATATACAACCTGTCAGTATCACTCTTAGGGTATAATGCTACCTTGGTTGTCATCGTTTTCCTAGTCTTTGTGTCTATCGTAGGCTAATAAGTGCTACACGTTACCCAAGGGTGACCTGGAGATAGTAGTGGCAAAGAGTAACCCCATTCACCCACGTCGAAACTCCACAACCCGATATGGTTTATAGTCATACCCAGGGCAATTATTATTATTACTACAATAGTTATTATTATTATTATTATTATTATTATTATTATTATTATTATTATTATTATCGAGTGGTTACACACCATCTAGTGATGAATGGGTGAAAAACCCACCTTCCACATCCAGCAACAAGCCAGGTAAGCTTAATGCAGGCACATGTACTGCAGTTACAAGAGTGAGATAAATAGAAAACCAAGCAAAAATAACAACATTATTATTATTGTTATTGTTATTATGGGCCTTTCTTAACGGTCATTGTTGCTTGGTGGCTTTTGTTAGGCCAGGGTATTAAATCCTTCAATCTTAGATGCCCAGGGTTCCCTAATTATCTTTGCTGTTCCCAATAAAGATGCAATAAAGATGTCAACTGTCTCTTCTTAAGTTGTTCAGCATATTTCTTAAAGTTTTTGCTCAGAGTACCTGGAACTCCGATGATAGTTGGTATTGTCACTCCTTTACTGACAATCCATAGCTTCGCCTCTTCTCTTCTAAAGTCTTCGCACTTTTCCCACTTCTCTTCTTTCCTTTCGGTCACTCTTCCATCAAACGGGCACGAGGCATCAATGATTTTGCATTCATTTGCCTCTTTGTCATGTAGGACAATATCAGGTCGGTTGGGCCTCAGCTGCTGATCTCTTTGAATTTTGAAATCCCACAAGATCTTTGACTTTCCGTTCGCTAAAACGCCAGTTGGATTATGGTCATGCCATTTTCCCGTACATTCAAAACCATACGCATTTTGCAACGCTCCCAGCGGATTAACTTTCCAACTCTGTCATGTCGCCAATTCTTATATTGACTTTGGTCCGTTTTTTCACATTCAGCCACTACATGAGCAATAGTTTCCTCTTGTTTTCCACACATTCTACAAACAAGTGCATCATCCTGTTTTATCTATGTGGTTCCTAATAGTATTTGCCCTCAACGCCTGATCTTGAGCGGTCATCAGTATCCCCTCTGTCTCCTTTTAGGCATTGTTTTGAATCAGCAATTTTTATTCCTTCAATCAGCTTTTCATACTGGCCATGCAACACCTTCTCTTTTTAAGCTCCAGAGCTTAACAAATTTTCTTCCTTAATGGCTTCTTAAAAAGGCTCTTTGCTCTGTTATACATAGCTAGAAAAACTGTTAATCTCGATCTTAACACAATCCTCAACATTGATTATACCTCTACCACCATTTGCTCTTTTGTACTAAAAGGTCTGTCAACATCTGCTTGTGGGTACAATGGCCTATAGATTGTTAGTAACTTTATCGTTTTCCTATCGACACCTTTGAGCTCATCTACTCTCCACTTAATTATTCCTGGGCCGTACCCGATGATTGATACAGCCCTAGCGTTTATTGCATGTTATCACCCTGTTCCCACCATTCAGTTTGGAATTAAGTATCTTTTTAACCCGCGTGAAATATTCTCTCTTGAGCTCCTCCTTAACTTTTTCTTGCTGTACGTTATGAATCTCTAAAATTCCTAAAAATACCCCTCTTCTTCTAGACCTTTCATAATTTCATCACCTGGCAACACAATAACATCAGATTTCACAGTCTTTTCGCTTTTCAGGATTAAGATCGCACATTTACTTTTACCAAACTCCATTCTGATGTTATCGTTAAATACCTTTAATGTGTTAACAAGTGAATCTTTTTGTTTTTCGTTTTTGCCGTACAATTATAGGTCATACGTAAATAAGAGATGTTTTACCCAGACTTTTACTCCGTAATCATATTCTGCATTAACAGCTCTGAAAATCAGGGTCAATGGAATTAGGGCCAGTACAAAAAGGAGAGGAGACGAACTGTCACCCTGAAATGGCCCCCTCTTTTTTGTGACTTCTCCAAAGACATTTTTTCCCGATGTCAAGTTAGTTCTCCAAGTATTCCTGCCGTTTTCCAGTAGAAGTACCATATTGGTTGCAATTCCAAACATATTTATGCATTTCAACAACTAAAAATGGGTATTAAATGATATGCTTTTCTACAGTCAACCCAAGCCATTCTTAACCCACATAAACGCCTCTTCCAACTTCTCATCACCATTTTTCCAGCCAGTAACTGATACTTTGTACCTCGTAATTTCCTTCTACAGCCCTTTGGCCCATCTTACAAGTAGTCTTTTTCCTTCAAGGTGCTCATAAATTTCATCCGCAGTGGGTGAGGTCAACAGTTTTCACATAATGGGCAAGTATGTTATCAGTCAAAAGTTGCTTATTACAGGCCCCTTTTCCTTGTCTTTTATGAATAAGCACATTTTACCTTTTGTCTTTCATTGTGGCACATTATACATGACCAAGCATTCTTGGAGATGTTCAACGAGCTTATCTACACATGAAGTGAAATTATTGAGTCAGTAGCCCTGGTTTCCATCTAGGTCCGGTGATTTCTAATTTGTTTTTTTCCTGAGCTGCAATCTAACTTTTCCTGAATCCAAAAATATACCATCTTGCCTCTCAATATCATCCAGAAATTTCTCCAGCTTTTTAAGCCACTTTGCATGGACAGTGTGATTAGCTGCTTTACTCCATATTCCGCTCCAAAATTCTTAACACTCTCCATTACTAGGTGTTTAATCACTATTCCTATAGACGGCATCAATAATTTCATACAGTCTTTTCGTATTGGTTTCAAAATAATCTGTTTTGTTTGTACTGTTCAGTCCTATCCTCCTATCTCTTTATTTTGTATTGGATGGCCTTCCTTATTTGTTATAACTTTTCTATTACAACGTTTATCCCCTTCTTCTTAACACGAAACGTCTTTTCTGACTCATAGTTAAGGCCACCGTTTTCTATTTCACCTCGTTTCCAGCGCTCAACACAGTCAAGGTGTTTTCTAGTCCCTGATAGGTTAGACTGGGGTCTTCTTTTCCATAATGGTTCCTATACCCTTCTTTTCACTCTTCCAGCTGCAAGCAATAAATTGTTGAATTCTGTTATATCTTTTGTTGGTGTATATTTCATTACCACATTGATTTTTGCTACATGCTGCTTCAATATCTCACGGTCAACGTTTCATAGATTGTCAGGAGGTGCATTCTCTTTTTGTCTCTTCTCAAGCACTAATTTAACAAGATCTATATCATCCTCTGAAAGACCTCTTCCCAATGTATTACACATACCTTGCACAGGAAGCTCACTGCCAATACTGTTATCTTTTTCAGATGTTGCTTCATGCTCTTTAGTTTCGCCAAATGTTTCAATTTCTGTTCTCTGAGCAAAACCATGACTACTACCTTTTACTCTAACATCAGCTTCAATATGATCACTTCCTACATTTCTCTATATCTCTTCCAGTTCTGTTTCGGATAACCGCCCATTTGTTCTTACCACTGTTTCTTGATCAGCGAGTCGCTGTTTAGTCATTTCGAAACACCATATAATGTCACTCTCATAAAAACATCTCATCACAATCCTATTAACTTTAATATTCCATTCCATTTTAGCAATCGCTTGATGACGACCGAGGTTTGGCTGCTACCCCCCTGAACCACTAACGAAAATGACATTTTACCATTACTGGATCCGGCCCCATTTACGTTGTTTTCTATATTGTTTGATTGATTCTTTACACTCTTTCGAGGATAGTGAATTTGAAGTTACGTTTTTATCGACATCATCACTAGGAGGTCGGTAACCAAGGCTGAAGTGTCCCTACTACCCATGAGACAAACCAAATCCCGGTGGGCTCAAATCCGGTTCTTTAAGGTCTCAGGATAGGTTAACAGGAACTACACCTTGCTCAAGGGTGAACTGGAGGTAGTTGCAGCGAAGAATAACCTCATGTTCCCACGTCGAAACTCTGCAATTAGATCCATTTTAAAGCCATACCCAGGACATATTATTATCATTATGATGATGACGATTATTATTATTATTATTATTATTATTATTGTGATGATGATGATGATGATGATGACGGTGATGATGATGTTCGAAATTGCTTATCATAAAGCCTATAAAAATATGTAAAAATTTTTTTGGTAATTAAGATGTCATTTCAGATAGCTACCTGCTATGAAGGGAACCATATCTCTTTAACAGCTATCGTGAATACCCCAAGACTAAACATAAATTTCGAACTGTGCCTAAAAGAAAATTTTTTTGTTCAACTCTCGTTGGTATCTCAATGTAATCTACTTAGTCTTTGAATTTCCCTGAGAAATTCCACAATACACCTATAATCACAGGTATCACAGGTATTATTTATATTGTTGTTGTTCACTGTTCACTCAGAATTAATGTTATTAATGTTGATAGTAATTAGTAGTAATAGTATTAGTAGTAGTAGTAATAAAACTATATTATTATAGTATTATTATCATCTTTAGTCGAATATATAAAGAATGGTCAAATCAACATCATAATATTGGTGTTAACAATATGAGCCCTGAAATATTAAAACATTGTCAAATATCATAAAAATAAAAATTTGAAATCAAGAGTTAAAGTATGATAACCGTAATAAATCGTTAAAGACTAAGATAAGCACAAAATAGACTGCACCATGGACGGTTTTAAGCTTATTTGAGGAAGAAGGAGGCTTGGGTGTTAGTCTAGCAACCACACCCCGTGAATCCTTAGCTTGCTACAGAAACGTTGAAACAAGCCAAGAGATTACTATCCTAGAAGAGGAAGGGACATTATCAAGAGGACATAATCCTACTGAAAGACTCTTAAGACCAGAGAAGAGTTCAGACTCTCTCCACCAAAAGTACCAAAGGCTATTAGAACTACTTGAAGAATAGAACATCATTGAGAACCAGTGGCAGAGCGTGAAAGAGGCACCTACGTCCACCTGTTAGAAAGTAATGGTTTCCATTCTTGCGAAGAGAATATGAACCAGCAAATTGGAAGCAGTGCTACCTTACCAAGTTACCCAAGAGAGAAGACCCCAGTGGTTTGAGTAACCACCATCGTTGTGGAGTTTTTGGAGTAGAGCTCCTCGTTGCACATCAGTTGCATCGACTATGAGAAGGCATTTAACATCGTGAACCACGAAATCCGCTGGACGTTGCTTCTCCACTATGAAATGCTAAGTAAACTGGTCAGCTTGATCAAGAACTTGTATGAAGAAATTTCCTGCCGTGTGGCTCCTGGAGGACAACTTACAGACAGGTTTGGAATGAAGATCGCAACTAGACAAGACTGTCTTTTGTTGCCTTTCCTCTTTTTTTGTGATCGACTGGACCAGGAAGACATCAACAGCGCACAAGAGATATGGAACACAGTGAACATTGTTCGCTAGATGACCTAGATTTTGCAGACGACTTGCCCCTTCTTGGCAGCATACCAACCAGCTGCCACCCGAAGACAAGATCCGATGCAAAAGACGAGAATGGATAGGATTTCAATTAGTTATCATTCACCCATATCCTAGTACCACCCCGCAGTCACTGACTGGTTAACTGTCACACATTTATCCCTTTTCTTACTACCTTCTTTTCTGCTTAAGCTGTATACTCACTTATTAATTTACATATTCATTCAGGTACTCGCAGTTTTGCTCCATACTTACTAAACTGTGTCAAAGTCGCTAATAATTGTCTGATTTATCTCTTTCTAGTTTAGTATTTATTTAGAGGGCCAAAGAAAAGAATGTAGCTTTGTATGAAGTCTTTTCGTTGCGTCTACAGTTGGGTATTTTTTAAGGCCTGACCATCAAACTAACAACATGTTTTTATATTAAATAAAAATTTAATGATTATAGTTTTTCGTACATGACACACCCTTGGAAATCTTGAAAAGTACCGATCCTCTTCTAACATTTAACCTTCCTTTTTCTCTTTACTTTTCCTTCTAGGTTGGCTGATGCTGAATTACAAAAAAAAAGTGCAGTTGATACTGCTGCTGAATTGGGAAATAAAATGAATGATATTGACACAGAAAGGTATCTCCATCTTTACTAGTAATTTCACTGAAATTTCATCTGTCCAGATCTCTGTACAGTATTTCTGGAAAGATCCAAAGGATAGAAATATTGAAATACATAGAAATACACACTACTTCACCCTAAGGTGAATGGAAATATCGAAGATGTCGATTGAAAATAATGCAAATATTTAAAACGGCATGGATACATGTGTGTGTGTGTGTGTGTGTGTGTGTGTGTGTGTGTGTGTGTGTGTGTGTGTGTGAATTTGAAACCTAAGTTGGTAACACGTTAATCCTATTTTAACAACATTTGGTTGAAATGCGAGCGTAATTTCAGCGCATTTACCAACAGCAATTGTTTCTATACGTGTATATTTATGCATCTATACAAATATATTTAAATAATCTGATGTTCTTATCATTTTATGATATGTAATGGCTGGTGATCTTTAAATAGGTAAAATTGACAGTTCCGTATTTTGTTGTTGTTGTTTCTTTTCTACGCTCTCTTTGAAAGAATATCCACCATTCTGCTTTGTACGGACAACGGAATACAAACATAAGCACATACACAAACACACACACACACAGACACACACACACACACACACACACACACATATATATATACATCCCATCAGAAATATTGAAATAAAATTTTAACTTATATATATATAATATATAGTTGTGGGTATTAAATGGATACAGTCAGACAATGAAACGATTAGTTACCACTACCTCTAGGTCACCACTAGGCAAGGTATTTTTTAACACTGACACAGAGACCACCACGAAATAATCGATTAAATTACTTTATTTGTGTTGCTGGCCATGACTTGTCATCGGCACTTTCCTTACAAATGGTGTCGTAAGAAACAATTACGGTCGATTATGATTATTAACTAGCGGAAGAAAGATGTTTTTCTACTATCAAAAATACGTATACATTATTATTATGTTGTAATTTCTGTCTGGATTAACTAGCTGTCTCATATGTTTGCATGTTCATTTCAGACACACCCTAGAAACTAATATTAAGATAGAAAGAGAATGGCGAGCAGGGGTGCAAATGGAACTCAGTCAAGAACGCGAACGAATCAAGAAGCTCGAAAAAGAAAGCGGCCGTCTGAAAGAGATTATTCGGGTATGGATTTTTTTCTTTTTTTTTTCTTTTGTAATCGCTAGCTTTTTACAGAAATTGCTACTACTAGGAAGGTATTTACTTTGAGATTAGATCTAACATAGCAGAAATATTAAAACTGAGAAGAAATGGAGAATGAAGAAAGAAAGTGACTAAATCGTAAAAGGAAACTTTTAATGTTAAATTTAAAGCTTCAGCTTTGGGGTAGAAAAAGGTAAGTAGCCGAAACAAAATCCCACAATTCACCAATTCTCGTGAGAAAATTACTTACAGAATTATCCAGTTGACGTCCGATCCCAAGTCACTGGAAATAATTTATTCAAAGTTTTAACGTCGTAAATAGCACAGTTATAACTAGTAGTTGTCGTATAGTTGTCATATTAAACGGAAAAACGACTTAGGAGTAACAACACTCGGCGAAGATTGAAAGTTGAGTTTCAGGAATAATGCATTTTAAGTAGTGATCTTCGTTGGTTTGCACACCTTAACCTTTGAGGTTTAAACGGAGGTCGTGCAAAAATACTAAGCAAAGGGAGCCTTCTGAGAACTGCTTCTCGCACACACACTGGACTTGTCTCAATGACATCAAATGAACACTCGTGATACTAGTTGTAGTAGCAATAGTAGTAGATGTATACAACGATGTTGTATTTGCTGAACCCATGATTGTCTATGCCACAATTCCTGATACAATAAGTACTTATGGCAAAACTTCTGATGTGATTACTTATACCCGATGCATAAGAACCATGAGTTGAACAGGGGGGATTGGAATGTCATTCAGGTTTTTGAGGCTAATATCGAGAGATATATAAGACATGGATAATTTTTCGCTGTTTTCGTTAAACTGCTCCCGTTGAAGGTGGTCACTTTGTTTGTGCTTGTTTTCACCCAAATGTGTTGTCAAAATGAAATATACACAAATTAGATTCACACCTGTTAAACCGTGAAGGATGGTGACGGAAGTGATCTCGATCTAAGGACGGTGCCGCAAGTTATTTCGATCTAAGGATGGTGCCGCAGGTAATTTCGATCTAAGGATGGTGCCGCAAATAATTTCGATGTAAGGATGGTGCCGCAAGTATTTCGATTTAAGTTTCCCTCTGTTTGATCAAATGTAATGTAACCTAAGACTTCGGGGATGAAAATTAACAGCGCTTGCCCCAGTGGATTCTGCAGAATAATTTAAAAATATATAAAAATAATCTAATAAAGTCCCAAAATTGATAACACCTTTCATGTTTAAGGTTCAGGATGTTCTTTGATGCGAGGAGTAAGGGGTCGTTTTTTTAGTAATAGGACACAAATTAGTAACGTGCGTGGACAGACATTTAAAATCAATTGACTGCAGTCAGGCCTTTTTCGTCGCACAACACGTAGAAAGCAATATACTAAGGAGCAGTCTGACAAAATTTAGCTTTGTAGCACAGTTTTGACGTTAAAATTTAAGTGTTCTTTGTGATAAGAAGGGAAATCAGTAAAAAAGGTATAGAATCTACCTCTCTACTTCTCCTCTACCCCCCACTTCCTCTTCTCGCTCCCCCTACCTCTCCTTTTCCCCTCTACCTCTCCTCTTTCCCTCTACCTCTCCTTTTCCCCTCTACCTCTCCTCTTTCCCTCTACCTCTCCTCTTTCCCTCTACCTCTCCTCTTTCCCTCTACCTCTCCTCTTTCCCCCCTACCCCCCCCCTTTCCCCCCAACTCCCCCCCTTCCCCTCCACCCTCCCCCTTTCCTTTTACCCACCCCCTTCCCCTCAATAGCTCACTCTACCACCGTCTACCATCTGTTACCTTCGAAGACCCCCATGCCACCACA
>RDPX01000015.1:1825329-1841519 GCA_003991215.1 Morbakka virulenta
TCCCTCTCTCCCTCTCTTCTCTCTCTCTCTCTCTCTCTCTCTCTCTCTCTCTCTCTCTCTCTCTCTCTCTCTCTCTCTCTCTCTCTCTCTCTCTCTCTCTCTCTCTCTCTCTCTCTCTCTCTCCCTCTCTCTCTTCCTCTGTGGCTCTGTGATTTACACTCTGTACTCCGATAGACAACGATTTCGATTAATTAAATTTTCTTTTTATTTGTTCATTGATTTGTTGAGGTTTGTAGTATTTCCTTTAGGTTTCATTTATACGTCATTAAGCTGGGTTTTGTGCAGACATCATGACAGTTTTTAGAGCAGTTGGAAAATTTAAGGATGTTCTTTGCGATTAAATTTCGTTGAACTGAAGGTATCAATGTCATTTGATGCCCACCATATGCTTTAATCCTTTTTTTTAGTTTAACGGATTTTTTTTGTTTGTACAGGAAAATGAAGACATGAAGAGGAAATTGCGAGAGGCTGGTGATATTAATAAAGAACAAGAATGTGTAAGTTTTACCCCTTATTTATATCAAAATTTCATTTTCGAAGGTGACCACATTCACCAAATTTATCACACATTTTTATGAACACATTCATCAAAAATCGTGGATGCCCTGAATGTATGTATCAAGATAAGTTGAGGGAAAAGACGGGAACTTTCCAGACAGAGATTGACTTAACAAATTCAAACCAAATCCTTTTACATCGTATTTTATTGAAGAATTCCAAAAATGGTTTTGCGTCTCCAAAAAGATAAAGAATATTTGTTCCCCTCCAATCCACTTACGTTCCGATTCGGTTATTTTTAACCAATGGGTGTAGAACTATGCCAGATGCAAACTTTAAACGCAGTGATTTATGACAATTTATACCGGATTTAGTCACGAAGACCCTGCCGAACAGTCAGTGGACTTAGCTGTGGATAAGCTTGTAAGAATAGCAAGGCGTCGAGAAGATTTTTAGGGGATGACTGACCAAGGTTGACAACGAAATGATACCGTGAATTATGCTCGTTCTTTACTCCATCTTTCAGAGGCCGCCGATAACCGTATCGGTCTTTGTACAATATTACCAAGTTTTCATTTTGGAAGAAAGTCAATTTAGACCAGTGACCTTTTCGGATGAGTAAAAGGACATGGCTAATTTCATAACTTCGTTTTAGGTTCTATTCATTTCTTGTTATTATTATTTCGCACTGGATGCATACGGGATGAGGTTGTTTTAATGTGAACATACTTTTTTGTCAGTGAAGGAGACATTACTTTGACAGTAGGCGGTCCTGAAGAGATTAAGCCTAATAATGTTTTAAAAATTCCATCTCGGTATTCAATGAAGGACCATAAGGATTGGATATCCTACACTGAAATTGGAGTATTAAATATATTTCTAGAAAAGATGTATAAATAACATCCCCGGCTGGGAGGTATTATTATAGCTAGACAACCAGTTAAGAGATAGAGCGACAGACAACCAAGAAAAGCAGAGAGATTTTTAATTGAATCCAGCCATACATAACTTTAACCTCGCCAAGACCCTAAAAATACTACTTCAGACTTGTCACCTAAAGACGTGGCAAACTGATGTGTTTGTACATGTTTTTGAAGATTATGAAATAGCACCAACAAGTTCAAAATGATATAAATTTGAATAACTATTAAATCTAGTAACACGTTACACAGTACAATCGTGACGTCTGTCCCTTCTGAAGAAATTCTTTTGAGAAGAGAACAGAACCATTATAATCTTGAAATTATATAGAAGGATCGATAGCACAGATTGTGCAGCAGCTGTCATTGAAATAATCAATCGCGCTTTGCGACTCCCGAACCGTTTTCTCATTTTCGTTAACCGAAATTTAGGGGAAATTTAAAGGATAAATCAAGAAATAAAACCACTAAAAGATGTACTAAAGGGCAGAAAAAAGACTTTTCTGTGACCCCGTTTCTCCTTATCAAACTTCAACACTCACTGTACGTCAACACCTATGACATGGTCCCATGCTTTTTTCAAAACAAAGTCAGGTTCCATAATTGTGTCAGTAACTAATTTATGACCCAAAATAGATCATCTGTCATTTTATGTCGCCTGAATGAAATACTCCTGGCATTCTTTCTTTTAAGGACTACTTTTGTTTTTCGGTGAACATTTTCGTTTTCATCTTTGCAAAACATGTTTATGATTGATCATTTATGACAAGTTTTAAACTTGCCGTTGGTGGCCGTGGCTTTGCCCACACGCCACTGAAAGACTCATAACGCTGCTAAGCCCTAAGTTTAATAAGAGTACTGAAGACGCCCCCAGTTTGTGCCTTTGGCGCTAGAAGTCTTTCGAACTGTTGATAGAACCCAGAACATTCTAAAATATCGAAGGAACGACTTGTAAAGTGCATAGCTGCTTTAGCAACTGACTGTGGATACAGTTTTGAAAGTATAAACAATGACAGGTAGATCAAAACTTGAAGTAATGAAAGCGTAGAATAAGACAGAAACTGACGGAGAAGTATAGTGGTCTTTGTCACTTGTCGTGATAAGGATCGAGACATAGCTGGAAAGATTTTTATCGTCACGTTTGCCTTTACTGTAAATATGAACTGTCGATTAACTTGTTGAATTCTTGATTGTTATAGACAGCCTACCTCCAAAAATTGTGGGCTATCTTCAGTCTTCTTTGTTTTCCTCAGCCAATTACAGAGATTAAAAGCCTTTCCCGATTCTCTCTTCATTTTTCATATTGATAAAAAACCACTTGGTTTCATCCTGGCGTATTACTCCAGTCGAATGCAAACAAAGAAAGATTTCGACAAAATAAACATAATCCTATGTTCTGCTGTAATACGCGTCGTTTATTTAAGACTTTTTGCAGCGTTTCATCAAATGTGCATTATTGGCACCGATCAAACGTAATTTATTTTATCGTTCTTTTTTTTTTTTTTTTTTTTTTTTTTTTTTTTTTTTTTTTTTTTTTTATTTTTTTTTTTTTTTTTGTTTATAGGATAATGTTGTTACCTTACTTACTTACCGGGGTGCCATCTCAAAGAGGTCTGCTGCCATAGCCCTCTACACTTGTCTGTCCAATCACAGTTTAGCACACCTGTTGATCTTTTTCTTCATCATATCAGCAATGTTGCTTGGTGATATGGTCCTTTTTTCCCCTCTTCCTCGCTTACTCAGAATAGTGCCATCCAATTTCATCCATTATCAGGAAATTGTGCGGCCTTTTATGCCCGTAGAATGTAATTTTTCGTCTTTTGTTTTAATGTTATACTGTGACTTTATAGCACTGTGTTGCATCCAACTTATCGATATCGAAGGTCGGGAATTATACTCTACGTGGTCCAGATATTTTATTTTGTAAATAGTTATATGTGTTTGAGTTATAGAATTGCTGCTTGTTGCTATGGAGATTATTATCTTGCTTGTTGCTATGAAGATTATTATCTTGCTTGTTGCTATGGAGATTATTGTCCTGCTTGTTGCTATGCAGATTATTATCTTGGTGTGTAGAGTAATGTGCAAGTGACAAGTCACCAAGACAGATATAATTGGTTAGTTGCCATGACATGATCATTCGTTATAGGTCAGAAACTAAAATGGCATTTGTTTTTTAACCGTTAATGTTTTTATTTATTTTTGTTTATTTGCTCATTTATGTTATTTATTTTTCTTTCATGAATAAACTATTTGTTGAGATTAGCTTATTTTAGCAAGGAAATATTTGTAATGCACACAAATCCTTGAGAGAGAATTACCCTTAACCCTTGTGACCCAATATGAGATAGTACAAGAATCTGAACTGGTTTGCTTTGAGCAGATTTTAGCAAATTTTGTACAAAAAAGAATGCAGAGAACAAAGAAGGATTAGGCCAGAGAGATGTCTTTTGTGCCCGTTTTTAATCCATATATGTACGATGACATGCAATGTAGAATAACGGTCCTTGCTAAATGGTACCAGTTTAGATTGTAAATTCAACTCGAATAAAAGACTGGCTTGCCGCACCGCATAGTGTTACCTGACGTTACCTGATAGTTTTTCCATTTTTTCACCGGGAGTTGGAAACCAGATGTTGGTACCTAGGTTTTTTAAAGGTTTGTAATCAATGGCGTAGGAAGAACGGATTGCATTACATTTAAAATGTCGTGTTAAGTGATTCAACAAAACAGTACTGCATGCAATCTTTCCATATATATATTTATTGTGGCTAGACATTTTAAGTCGCCCGTTGGTCAGTTAATTTCGGAGTTGACAAATCTAGCTTAAACTGGTACTAAATAACACAGGGTTTATTCTTTACATGCTGCTAGATTTCTTTACAAAGTTTCAAAAGGTTTTATTTATGCCAAAAAGTGGAAAAAGCTGATTTAAAACAACACTTTTTTAATTTTTAGGCGCTTGTCGAAATGGGAAATCAGTTAAGCCGGTAAGCTTCCTAATTATCGAATCTTTCCAACAAGACTATTACCTCGAAACAGATTTTAATATCTAATTGTTTAGTGGTGACGTCACCGAAGACAAGACTTAATCATACCATCGTGAATATTTATGAGGGATTGAAATTGCTGTTTATGAATGTAGAAGTCAAATTCATGCCACCATTGTTTGTTCAGTCACCTTTTGTTTTGTTTTTAACTGGATAACCATTTCTATTAAAATGTCAAGTCCGCTGCACGCTTTCAAAGTAAAGCGTACAATATAAACACGTTTCAATGGTTGGCATTATCTAGCCATTTTCTATCACTGTCCAACAATAAATGCCCATGTCCCCAGCTGGGCCACTGTTTTGAAGAGTTGATTTGATTTTTTGCAACTGCGGAATGAGTCAATAAACGACAGAAACAGTACGGAATCAGCTGCAAAACGATGGAACTTACATTACTCAATCAGTGGCTGCCTACATGCCATGTCTGAATAGACATCACCTGGGAAAATCAAAGCTGCTTGTAGACCTAAATTTACCAGGTTTTGAACTCGTTGACATGCGAAGCATAGAAACGAGTTATTGTGAATCACGCACACACTCGCACACACACACACACATACACACACACTCGCGCACACAAATGCACACACTCGCACACACAAACGCACATACTCGCACACACACTCACACTTGCACGCACACACACACATACACTCGCATACACACACGCTAACACACACATTAATGAAATTACCCATACAAGCTCATTCATAGACATACACTGTCTCGTATAGTAAGGTGCTAGTAACTTGATATTCCAATGGCCGTGTTATTTGGCCGTGTTATTTGGCTGTATTATTTGGCCGAATTTTCCACGTGAGTACTGTTAGCACTAGCCTATTTTTTCAAGGAAAAACTACCATGATTTACCCATGTGGGATTCCACAGATTCAACTAATGCAAATCCGCTATTTCTTGGTCAAACAACATAAAGGGAATTGTCAGATTTCTTTCGAAATTCAAAAAGACAGAGCGGAAATCTTATTAAAGCTGTCAAATATTTGACGAACAAGTTTGTGTGGAAGCATCATAAACAAAACTTCGATATTGTTAGGGAAAATCAGTGTAACCACCTCAGTTTGACATGCCAATTTTTGTCTCACTCTTTAATAGTACAGTGTACTTGAATACTAAATTTATGGGTTCAGCGGATTGACAATACGGTATTAATACCACTTAATAATATTGTTAAAAAACGAATATTCGCGAGTCTGCTTTGTGGTTCATTTGATTTAAATATTCCGTGTTACAAAATTCAATTTTTGCCAGAGCGGAAAAAAGTTTTAACTGGTTGAATTTATCAAGTTAGAGTGAAAAGGCGGAAAATTGAGCTGATTTTACTGTTAGGCCTAGCTTTTTAATTATTTTATCTAGGTAATTAATTAACAACTGGAATAAAAGGAAGGTGAAATACTTTTGCCACCTGGCACAAAGTGGTGATATTGAGGATGCAATTTTACTTGGTATGGTACACGGAAAGGTATTGTTTCCACGTTTTGACTGGGTACGGTTTATTGACTGTTGTGGACCAATCTTGTTAACTTTATACTCATTTGTTTGATGCTTCATTTCATCTTGCCATGCACTCCCGTCTTGTCGTGTACTTGTATATACCATGCCTTTGTACGAGGCATGCATATGCACTTTCCATGTATTTGTACCCAACCTTAGACAGCCCTGAGTGAGAACCAGATATAGTCTTGCTAATAACTTCAGTTCTTCATACGACTCTTACCTCCACTGTATAGGAAAGTCAGCTACTTAAGTCATCTTTTCCTGTCTGCTCCTATTCATTATGCCTCCTTTCTCAATTCCTAGCTTGTTTTTATTACCCTTTACCATATTACTTCATCATGTGTTCTCTCAGCTTCTTTCAATCATCTGCCTCTTCTTTTCCAAGTTCACTTGCTCATTGGCATTCCTTTTGAGCCAATGTCAAAACTACCGAAACGGTGCCTCTCGCCATCTCTTTTGTATAACGTAGTCTACACATTTTTCTTATATCTTCACTCTTTCACCCTTCCAACATTAATATGGCAACTAATCATTTCATATACCATCATTTTTCTTTGATGCTCAGATTTTTGCAGCATACAAAAGAACAGGTCTCATTACGCATTGTTTTCTTCGTGGCTATCCATTTCAATGACTATAATCATCAAAATCAACACTTCCATTTTTTCTCTCCTCGTAATTAAGCACTAGAAGTGCTGGTTAGTTTTGTTATTGTTGGAGTATTCATTGTAGGAAAAATTAAAACATTGAAGAAAAATGTATTTACTCTTTGCAAGGTAAATATTGGCACTACTAAGTCAAAGTTTGCATTTGAAACAGTGAAAGTATAAAAAAAGCGTCGAGAGGACTGATTTTGTAAAATGAAAATGAGATAACTTTGGGCTGAAATAGTGAAAGTCGGTCTGCACCTCCGATTCACAAGAACACAACAAATAACAGTAGTTGAAATGAAGACAAAAGCGTATTGTTTTTACCAATGCATGATTCGAGCTGTTTAGAATTTATTTGGAAGCAACATTTGTTAATATATAATGAACTTTTTCAAAATGGGGAAACCAGAAAAGAGAAACAAGTAAATCCAGTTGTATGCTGGAATTGCCTTGAATAAAACTCGTATTTTCAGGCATTCACATGTTTATTTTGTTAGCCCAATTTTTGACAAACATTTTGCTGAGATTTATAAGCAAATCCCTGAATTCAGAGAGCACAAAGTTGGTTAACGAATATGCCCGAAGACAATACTAGCTCTGCAGATTCTGGGATTGTTGTTTTCTTGGGAAAACCTGCTCTCTTGTTTTGCCCTGTAACTAAGAATAATTGTTGATCGAATTAAATGTTATTAGAAATTCACAGTACCATGATATCAACAGATTAAGCCGTTGCTTAATGGTTAGTGCACTGCACAGTAACCAAGAGTTCCGGGTTCGATTCCCCGAGCTTTCGAGGAGAATTTAGAACTTTGCGAAAAGAAAAAGCCATTGGTTGGCGTCAGGAAGGGCATCCAACCAAAAAATTCCTCACTGCCAAATCAAAAGTCCCTCTGAAGGGCACCGTCTGAGCCCCAATTGCTGGGGGGAAATGACGTTAAAACTAAAAAACAACCAAAAAAAAACAACTTAGCATTNTAAGCCCCAAGTGGGGGGGGAAAAGACGTTAAAAAAAAAAAAAAAAAAAAAAAAAAAAAAAGCTTTGTTAAAACAGGAAATGGATATAAATCAGTAACTACGTTAATCGGGTACAACTCCTACGGTTAAAGCAAGAAAAAAGGAAACAGTTATCCTTTAATTAGTAAAAATATTAGACGAGAAAACAAATCGGCAAAGAAAAGGAAACCATATTGATATTAAGCTAGGTGATTGAAGAGTGTGAACAGGAAAGAGTTGAATGTAGAACTATTAAAGCTTAATTTGGGGACACTGACCAGAAACTGGATAGATTACAACATAAATTAAGAGGGAAAAACAGCAATCTTGCCTAAAAATTTCATATCTTAAAGCAAACAAAAAAGGAATCTCATTAATGTTGGGGTTTATCACTCAGAGGCCAATCTCAACAAGAACAGACTCAAACCTTAAGGTAATTACTGAGCTAAGTCGTCAGTTTGTGGTGAATTTCAGTTGGTATTAAGTAGATTTGCACTCCTGACTGACATGACCGCTCATGAGCTTATAGACCTTCATAAATGAGTTCAAAGGTCAGGTTTGCTAAATGAATCAAATGTACCTACCAAATTATAACGTTCCTTAATCAAAATCGAATATTTAGTTTAAATCATTGCATGTGCAATACTTGGTATTTGAAACCAAAGTTTTCAGCTCAGTTGAGAAATTCTTCCTTACAATTTTACAAAGTACGAATCCTGGTTTGAATTAGCGATACAGAAATCTAGTGTAATTACAAAAAATTTCAAAATAATATCATATCAAATGAGGAAAACATGTAAATGTGTCATCTTCTAACGCGATGGAGGTAACAAATTGCAAACGTGATTGTCCATGCCTCAGTGGAACTCCTAACTTTAAGAAACAAGGTCAGAAAAACAATCTTGTTGCCTAGAAAAGATTATTAAGGTTCCCTGCGCGAGTGTATCAGAGTCAACAGAACGTGCAAGTACCTCGTTTATCGCAAGTCAAAGTGCAGCTGTACTATTAAGGTTTCCTGCACGAGTGCATTAGAGTTAACAGGACGTGCAAGTACCTCGTTTATCGCAAGTCAAAGTGCAGCTCGATTATTAAGGTTCCCTGTACGAGTGCATCAGAGTCAACACGACTTGCGAGTAACTCGTTTATCGCGTTAAAGTGCAGCTCGATTATTAAGGTAATAAAATGACCCTCTAGTTAAGCAGAAGTGAGCTTCGCTTGATCAGTAAATTGACAGTGTACAAAATAAGAGAGCCAAATTTCTACTCTTCAATGGTGAAATTCAGATTTAGTGATTTTTGTGTATATTGTATGTTGGTAACAGTTTGATTCACATGTTCTTCAAATGTGAATTTGAACAAAAACAAGTTTATCCTGTTCAGTAAATTATGTATTGATTGAGGTTAAAGCTAGGTTACATACTTTAATAGATTAAGATATTGTAATACGGTAAATGAGGAGTCGTGGCTAAATGGTTGATGCAGTTGCACAGTAACCAAAGGGTTCCGGGGTCGATTCTCCGAGCGGGCGACGAGAATTTGGAACTTAACAAAAGAAAAAGCCGTTGCTTTGCGTCAGGGAGGGCATCCGGCCAACAAATTCCTCACTGCCAAAAGAAAGTCCCTTTGAAGGAACTCCTCAGTAGCTGGGGTTGAGGGGAAAATGATGTTAAAACAAAAAAAAAATTGTAATACGGTAAATGTGCAAAATATGGAATGTTCTTAACTGCCTAATCCAAAATCTTTTACATGAACAAGGTTAGTCAAAGGGACAATAATGATATCACATGGGTTTCTTTTTTTTTTTGTCATCACTTCACCTTGACGTATGCTGATCACGCTACAGCTTATTTGATAGTGGACAGGTGTATAAACTGCGGCATCCGTACAGAATATGGAAAACCCTTGAATTCTGACGCACTCATTAAAGACACCTTGAAGCACTTCGTTAATGAATGATGCAAAAAAACTGAGACTTAAGAGACTTTCAGTTTCCACCGTGCTTAATTTACGTATTCTTTCTTTATCATGACCAAGTGAGCTGCATGTAGAATTCCTGAGCCAAACTTATTGAATATTTAAAATTGAGTCGTTAGAAGTAGCCTTTAGCAAGAGCAATACCCATATAATAATTACCATAATTTACTTTAGCTGACCAGCCATTCAATGACTTTGATTAGAAAGGACTTAATATGGATAATGTTTTTCAAAGATCAGAGCAATAACTGAATGAAGGAAAAACAACTTTTTGTACGTTATTTACCTTTTCAAACGAGTTTTCCATATGTGAAACCCGTCCTTTCCAAAACTGTAGCTCGTCGCCATAGCCTATACCGTTCTCTTGACCGATGTATTTCAATACTATGGACGTCTGCAAGTATCTAACTTCGCGATGCAGAAGAGAAGTGTGTTCCTTTTGAAATGGCATTTTATGGGTTTCAAGGCCGCATCTTTATGCGTCATGTAAAATGGGCGTTCAAAGAAAATCACATCTACGAACAATACCCAAGGGACCCTACCTTGCATTAAGTTAAACAGTTTTACGGAGTATTATTCAGGTCGCGTTACAAGAAGTGAGCGAACATGACGTTTCAAACAACGGCTTTTGTCACGTGGACATAACGGACGTAACTCTACAACACATCAACCAATGATTAGATAGAAAGTTTTGATGAAGTAAAATGCAGAACATGGAACTGGTGAAGAGAAACATAAAGGGGCAGGATATTTGTACAAGAAAGTTGTTCGTCAGAGGGGTGTTGGCTTTTAAAAAGTAAGTGGCGTTCAAAAATTTGGCATTGGAGAAGGTTTGACCTTCATACCAATCAATAAGCATCAGTTGCGATTTCAAGAGAACATGCTTCACAGTTAATTTAAATACTGAATTGTTGAGTTGTTGGACAAAGAATCTCATCACTGTTACTCGCGGCTTTAAATTATATCTGTAACTTGCCGCAGAGACTATTTTTTTCAAAGACTATTTTATCTCGGACTTGAGATTCTTACTCATCTTTGTTATTAATTTTACTATGATCTTGCACAACCTATTTTTTAATCATGTCAAACATTTATAATGGACATTAAAAATGTGTAATTAAGTAAATAACCAGTACTCTTTTGAACCTTGGCATGGAAAAGGACAGAATTGAACTTTTTGAATCAGGCTGGCTGTAAAAGATCCATTTGTACTGATGTACAATGAAATAGAGTAATGACAATATCAGTAACAGTATAATTGGATCGCTACACAGTTTTTACTGGTTTCAACAGAAAAGCACTAAAGACAGTGTATGAATACAGAAAAACGCAGTTGTCAATATATAAGGTGTTACGAAGCGCACGATCATCAGAATAGTGTCAGTAAAGTTAAGAAAACTTGCTAGGAAACATATAATGCTTGCAATGGACAGGTTGTGGCCCTAATGTATGGGCTAACCTCACAACTTTTAAACCACTGTACAGATTATGAAAACATAACCGATAGGTTGTTACGATGTTGGGATCAGTTATAAAATAAAAACACAAAAGCAATTTATAAACTGCCACATGTAAACCAAAATTCCCCTGATTTTTTGTTATGCAAGAAATACTACTCTTCCATTGCTATTCACCCTTTTTGTTTCCTTAGTAGCCTGTTAAAATATTTGGACGTCTTGTATGCTTTAGAGGAACACACCAAGACCAACAGGTGATACGTGTAGGCAAAGAGGTGATTAGAAGTCCATAGACAGTAATAGTATCAGTTGCCACTGTAAATGCCACAGCCAGCTTTTAATTGATTGACTTAACTGGGGTGTGTAATCTGTTATCATAGGCCTCTCCCATTCTCAGGCGAGGTGAAAAAAGAAGCAGTAATCCATTCACAACATAAAATGCCTCTGCAATTATTATATTCTGCGAGGCGGAACATCGTTATGATAAAGGTACTTTGTTTTTATCTAATGAGTGAAATAAGTTGCTTTGCATGTAAAATACATTTTTTTTGTCACGAGTTGAAAATGGGGGATTTAACGTTGATCGTATTAAAACTGATTTTCCTTGTTTGCTGTCACAAGGATGGTCGTTAGCTGGCTAATGATGTCAAAAGGGATTTTAAGTATAAGTGGGGATTAACTTGAAAGAATAGAATAAATATGTCTTCAGGTTATCTTTTGGAAGGATAACGAATAACACACAGGGACTTTTCTACATAAATAACAATGAACTAATGTATCTTAATATTTTTTGCAGGTAAACCTTATTGTCATTTTCGACACTAGAGTTCTATGATTTTTGTATCGTGATATAGGAAATCGAGTTGTTTCCTGATTCTTCATTATCTGATCTCAGTGAATCAAATTCGTGGTAAAATAATTGTTGGTATATGTTTGTGTGTTTCTGAGGAGTTATTTCGAGTCATCTTCTTTGAATTTTCCCTCGTTTTCTCTATTGTTTCATTAAAAAGAAATGATATTATCCTTTTTAAGCCCCACCCCCTATAATATTGAGCATAAACTAGTCGTATTTGTGTAATTGCTAAGTGATCAAATGATAGTTTTCCCTGAGAGGTAAAACCATTCATTCAACGTGTGAGGGTTATGAATTGACCTTTCAATGTAACCCGTAACGATTTACTGCCAGTAGACACCACCATTTCTACCAGAGTGAGATTGTGAGTTAGTGTGTGTGTGTGTGTGTGTGTGTGTGTGTGTGTGTGTGTGTAAGCTGCTGAAGGCAGATTTGAAGACCACCCCGGTGAGCTCGCTCCGGCCTCATGAAACGGGAAACAAACCTCCCCTCACGGCCAAAAGGCAGATCGGTTTGGAAAGAAACCAGAAACAAAAAACTTTCACTTACCACCAGGGGCGGCACAAGTTCAAAAAAAATTGTCCAAATCGACGACGACGAACCAGATTCGAAATCACATGAACGACGAGATCGATTTCTTCCATGGTACGGAATAACAGCTTGAAATGAAGGCTATTCGTTACCAACCAGTCAGGATAACCTAGCTAATCAGNAGACCACCCCGGTGAGCTCGCTCCGGCCTCATGAAACGGGAAACAAACCTCCCCTCACGGCCAAAAGGCAGATCGGTTTGGAAAGAAACCAGAAACAAAAAACTTTCACTTACCACCAGGGGCGGCACAAGTTCAAAAAAAATTGTCCAAATCGACGACGACGAACCAGATTCGAAATCACATGAACGACGAGATCGATTTCTTCCATGGTACGGAATAACAGCTTGAAATGAAGGCTATTCGTTACCAACCAGTCAGGATAACCTAGCTAATCAGCTACCAGGCGTCACCACGTGGAGGTTGCCTTCCTGGACGCCCTGTGAATTAGTGTAATGAGTTATTATTTAGTTTCATACATTACCTAAACTAATCCGATAGTTTTGCAATGTTGCTGTTGGGTAACTAGTAAGATTTCAACAAACATTTGAATAAATTTAACATAAAACTTATATAAAACTAGCAATGACTTTACCACTTATAATTACTTAAGTGTTTATGGAAAATTTTGCTTTCTTGTCATGATTTTATTTTGTTACAGAAAAAAAAGAAACTTTGCAGATAAGAAAATATTAGCATCATTTTTTTTGGTTCATGTCTTAAGCCCATCCATACCCTTCACTATTATTGTGAATAAGACTGTTCATGCCTCGGATGACAAGTACTGTGTCGCGAATGTAACTCAGATCTTTCTCCAATTTGTATTCATCCATCGCTTTCTGTGAGTGCAGTTAGCATAATTTTTTTTGTAAACATTAAACAAACGGTATAATAAATTGCAGCCCTGTCTGACTGCTTAAGTTATTTCAAAAATCGGTTAGTCCTTTGGTTCTCTTCATCCCTGCTTTTTAATTACTGTATAGACATTTTGCTGGTTTCATGATATTTGATGAAAACCCTAATTATCCCATGATATTCTGGAGAACATTGTCACTGCAATGTCGAAGGGTTCATGATAAACAAAAACTCGTGATAACGTTAAGTTTCTTTCTTAACATTATCTCATTCACAAGATTTTTCAATTCTCCTGTTCTTATCGATATTAAAGTGGTGCATTTTATGTATTTATTTTATTTATTATTTATTTATTTGTTTATTTTATTTATTATTTATTTATTTTATTTAGGGTTAGTTTCCTGGTTTTGGTATCCATTTTTTTTACGTTTTGGGTTGGCCAGTTGTTGATGTTAAATCCATATTTTACAACTGCTATTTCCAACGTATTTCTTGCTTGTATTTTAGTTTTAGAGCTCTGTTTTTAACACTGACTTTACTCGTCAATAATATCCTTGGCTTACTTTTTCTTTCATGCTGGTATGGCTGGTCCTCTTTCTTTCATTTATTCCCCGTCTGATGTTAATTCTTTTATAGACGTTTTGATATCTAAATTGATTTAATTTGAGTCAGTATTTCTTTCTTGAAGGTAACCTTTACACATTTATCTGTCCAAAAGCCATGCCTATGTTATCAATCAAATTTTTAACTGCTCCTAGAAGGTCTTCTAGTTCACTTTCATATTTCACAAATAGTTTAGGATCATCCGTGTGTAAAAGAAGTGGTATAAGATGTGTTATGTAGTTCATTAGTAAGAGGAATAAGGGCAAGGCAAAAGAGAAGTGGTAATAAAGAGTCACCTTGAAGTACCGCACAATTTGTTATTGCTAGAATTAAGTGATCCGCTGCAATATTTGAGCTCTAATTTAGTTTTCTCCACATTTGACCTGCATTTTGAAAAGTTAATTATTTCAAAAGACCATTTACAACGTTCAAGCACTTTTAAGATTCATAGATTCATATGATTCAGGAAGGGCATCCGGCCATGAAAGTCCTCACTGCCAAATCAAAGTCCCTCTGAAGGGCACCGTCTGAGCCCCAATTCCTGGGAAAAAATGACGTTAAAACTAAAACAACAACAACAACAGATGTCGAATACTTTCCAAGGCCCTACATCAGGGCATCGTTTCTTGATTTCACAACCGTCTATCACCAGTCTGTCGGTTAGAACTTGCTCTTTACACCCTTACGATCCACGATGACAAACGTTGGTTTAAGGAAGGATGTTTTGTTATTTCCTGAGAATGTGTAGGTGCATTTTGTTATTGCTGGTGCTAATTATTTGTATGTTGTTGACAGATGGATAATTGGTTCATAGACTTTTGTTTTTTTATGTTTTATCTACCTTCCGAAGGAGAAATGTAAGACTTCCAGTTAGCCAGTCAAGCAAATTCTGAGGTTTCTTCATGAAATGAGAGAAAATGTATGCTAATCTGTAAGGTCTTGACTTGACTTGACTTGGTTGCATAACCCTAGTTATCGGGTCCTCGCACATTCCCTTTATACAACTTCACTCCATTTTGCTCGGTCTTTGGCTTTACGTTCAGCTGTCAGTAGAGGGATGCCAAGATCACATCGAATTTGGTCTGACCATTTCTTGTGTGGTCTTCCCCGTTTTCTTTTGCCTGGGATTTCTTCTTTATATGATTTTCTCACATGGCTGAAATCATCACGTCTATTCACATGCCCGAACCAGTTCATTCTACGTTTCTTGATCATGTCCAAGATGGTATCTTTTGCTCCCAATACTCTGTAAGGTATTAGGGCAGAAATTGGGTTTTTATCTATTCCTGGAGACTTACAATTTTGTGTCATTGAACTAGAATTTTGGGGCACTAAATGACATCTTTCCATTATTGTGTTTGGACGTCTTTCATTCGTTCCACTTCTCTTTAATGCAGATCAGCATTTTCATTGTGTGTTTTTTACACCAAATTGATCTCCAGCCACCTCTATACTTCCTCAAAACGTGGCGGAGCTTTCATTACATTTGGTTGTTTTCCTACTTCTGTATAAAATCTCATAGCGTCTGTTTTAATAACCTTATTTTATCGTTACAACTGTAGCCTTTTTCATACCGTTTCACTCCCTGTACCTTTACTTCCATTTAAAGCTTATTATTTTGCCACAGGTAGCTCATTTTTGCCTTTTAACATTATTATTATTATTATTATTATTATTATTATTATTATTATTATTATCAAATAAAACCAAAGCTTTATCTTAATAACAGTGTTATTCATCCTATCGACTCGGATGAATCATTCCTATATTTGGGTCGTTACTTCGATTTCGGCATGACAAACACGGAACACAAAAATATACTGATGTCAAAAACTGAAAACATTCTCAGGACTATAAATGGTCTCCCGCTCCACCCCAGAAATAAAGTAATTTTGTACCAAAGATATCTACTTTCAAAAATTAGCTGGCACTTGACTGTTGCTGACATAGAAACAATTTGGGTTAAGGAAAACCTCGATAACGTTGTTTCAAAGTTTATACGGATTTGGTTTGAAATACCTATTTCTGGATCAACACGCCTACTTCGCCGTACCAAACGTAAGTTTGGTCTCGGTGTAACACTCATATCTGATCGTTTCATTCAGTGTCGAGTATCATTTAGAAACAAACTCAAGTCTTCTAAGAGCAGGGACATTGTTGAAATATACAATGCGACCACCGGTCAAAACATCACGTATGATCAGTACAAAACAACTAGAGAGGCAATAAAGGA
>RDPX01000015.1:1853484-1909150 GCA_003991215.1 Morbakka virulenta
AGTAGCTGGGCGCACAGGGGGATGACATATGGCAGACGGCAGAGGGAGGTGGTTTTGTGGTTGTTAAAAGTACAGCTAGTAGCTGGGCGCACAGGGGGATGACATATGGCAGACGGCAGAGGGAGGTGGTTTTGTGGTTGTTAAAAGTACAGCTAGTAGCTGGGCGCACAGAGGGATGACATATGGCAGGGGGCAGAGGGAGGTGGATTTGTGGTTGTTAAAAGTACAGCTAGTAGCTGGGTGCACAGAGGAGTGACATATGGCAGGCGGCAGAGGGAGGTGGATTTGTGGTTGTTAAAAGTACAGCTAGTAGCTGGGCGCACAGAGGGATGACATATGGCAGGGGGCAGAGAGAGGTGGATTTCTGGTTGTTAAAAGTACAGCTAGTAGCTGGATGCACAGAGGAGTGACATATGGCAGACGGCAGAGGGATGTGGTTTTGTAGTTTTGTATTTAACGTATGAATTTGATTTCAAAAAAAGGAAACCAAAATATTTAGATTTGGTGTCTTTATGGTAACCTTGGAATAAATATGTTTTTTCCGATCTTATGTTAGATTTTTGTCGTATTGGCATTTTTTACTAGCTTGTTCAATTCCACCTTTTAATTCTTCAGTTTTTTCTCATTTCCCTTCCTGTACACTTCGCCTGTTTTACTATACTTCTCCTCTACTTCTCCTCCACTTTATCGTACATACATACATTCATACATACAAACAAACATACATGCATACATACATCCATAAATACATGCATACATACATGCATACATACATACAAACATACATACATACAAACATACATACATACAAACATACATACATACCTACATACCTACAAACATACATACATACATACATACATACATACATACATACATACATACATACATACATACATACATACAAACGTACTTACTAGCCATTAACACACCTCTCTGACCATTCATAAATCCATCTATGCCTGCATTCATGCGCCCATCCATCTATTTATTTATCTGAGCAAGATTTTCTCTCTTGTTATCAACCATTTTACGGTCCATATGAGTATTTATTGGAGACAATAAAAGTAGTGAAAACTTGACGTTATCTACGAAAATATCTCAATGAGTTTAGGGTATGTCTTGAACAGGTGATGCACATCTGTACAGACATGCCACCTTGCGAAACGATGTTAGTATTTGTAGACAGGTATTTCAAATAGGTACTGATAAACCAATTTTTTATTTGCCAAAAGGATTTTTCTTGGTACTTTTATATGAAAAAAAGAATTTTACTTTGTAAGTGGAAAATGTTTTTTCTTTAAACCATTTAAGAAAATTTTAAGAACCCTCTTCCTAAGGCCAACGTTCAAACTAATTAGGCCATGTAAATTTATGTTATATGTAATGATTTTTAAAGTGCAAGGCTAGTAATCAATCATGTAAAACAAGAAACAGCTCTCAATTTCATTTTTCTTGGAATATGTATATTGTAATATTATGTCATATCTGTACTATATATAATATTACTGAATTTAAGTCTATGAAATATTACATATGGTATTATGTCTTACAGTATAGTAATAAAAACTAGGAAAAAGGTGACATCTTCCCACCGCTTTACCGAGCTCTTTGAGTTATTTTCTTTGGGAGTCTTTTTTCACACAATTTTTATCATTTTCTTTCTTCTCTTTCTTTTCTTTCCTTTCTTTATGTAGTAAAGATTGCCTAGATAGTTTGTTTTTAAGGTCTCCATTTTCCTTTAGCTTTCACACCACTATCTGTGTTTCTGTTTATTGACACTGTTCATAGTTATTGAAAGAACCAATGGTTTCATGTAACATTACTACCTGTATTATGTGAGATGAGTTGCCAAAATAAGAATTACCCCTTCCCAGGGCTTATCTGGATTCTACTCCTCGACTTTATAGCCGCTAGGTAAGCTCGCCTGAAATGCTTCGTTTCTTTTAAAGATAGATTAAGATGGTTGCAATATAAGGTAACCATACCTCATTTGCAAACTTATGAAACCAACTACCACATACAGCTTTATGCCTAGACCTGGGACTGATTGTTGTTGTTGTTGTTGGTTTTTTTTGTTGTCATTGTTATCATCATCTAGTTGTCTCAAATATCATGAACCTGTCGGATGATTCTCGCCGTGCATAGTAGAGTTATTATCATTATTATGAATGGCTTTAGGCGCTGGCTGACGGAATTACCGTTATCTATATAACTGATTCGTGAGTCATACGAAAATGACTAAAAGCAACCAATATTTCTTCTCCTTGTGTTTCTAGCACTTTCCTTAATATCCTAGAAGTCCCAGGCAATGATGTCTAACCTAACCGTCACACCTATTTCCAGATTTTTTAAATAAGACTTGAAACCTTACGATATACTGCCCAATGCTCCAAATAATTATTGGAATAAATTTAACCTTTTTCACGTTCTCCCAATTTCCCTCTTTACGTTTTGGTATTTTTGAATTTTTTCTTCTTGTTTATCATACACCCTGCAGTGAGCCTGGACCAAAACAACAGCAATAACACATATTTTATCTGTTTTATTTACAACGATAACGTCTTGTCAACAGTGACATTAGCATCCTGTATGTTAAAAATCCCAAATAATCTTAACAGATTCATTTTTAATCACTCCCTCTGGATTATGCTGGTACCATTTTTCGGCTTTGTTAAGGGCACATTTTTCACAGAGTTTTTTGCCGGTGTATTTGTGTAGCATTACCATGTCTTCTCTTATAACCCCGTTGGAAAAGTTTTTTAGACTCACAAACAATGTGATAGATGGTCTCACCTCTTTCTCCATACATTCTACACAATGGGATGTCTGAATTATTGCCCATCTTATGCTTCATGTAATTTGTTCTTAATGCTTGTTCTTTTAAGTACAAACTAATGCTTCAGTTTCTACTTTCAAATCGCTTTGAATTAGCCAGTTCCAGTTTTTTCCCCTTCTTCATTTCATCCGTTGTATAACTCACAAAGTGTCCATATATTCTTTTATCCGCTCACTTACTTTTGGCGTCAATATTTCTTTTTCTCGTAAAGCACTTTTTGGGTACAATTTCTTCTGTCTCAATTGCTCTAGCTACCCCCACACCTTCTATCACCTTTTCAATAGATTCCTTGACATAAATTCCCAGATTGTTTTCTTCTGATCTAATACAAAACTAAGGACCTATCAACCCCCTGCCACCTTCTCTTCTACTCAAATACAATTTGTCAACATTACTCCTTGGATATGATGCCCCTTTGGTGCCACAAAGTTTTCCCAGTTTCCCCATCCATAGCCATCACTTCATTTTCTCTCCACCCAAGAATACCAGCTCCATGTCTCAGTATTATTATTATCATTATTATTATTGTTATTGTTGTTGTTGTTGTTGTTTTTAGTTGTTTTGTTTGTTTTTTAGTTAATATACTACTAGTAATGCTCGATGAGTTGCATTTATTTTTTATAAAATTTATTTTTCTGTAAAAGTCAGTAAAATTTGTAAATCTTGGCTACTTTAATTTATTATAACTGATAATTATCAGATGCACTTTTTGCTTCTCAAATATAACTGATATTTGCAAGATTATAACCGATATTGGTGTACAATATAATTTTTAAGACATCTGATCATATCTCTTTTTGAAAAATCATAATTTAGGTTTTATCTGGTTGTATTCATTTACGCTGCTAAAAACAAATAATATTTTTTTTGCTACTTTTTTCTGGAGTGGAAGTTGAAATATATAATTAATATAAATGACATGGAACGATATGAACTTCTCAAAAATAAAGTATGAAATACGTTTCTTTTTAAAAATAAAGTATCTGCTTATGTTAAATGTAGTTCACTATTAAGCTGCTAATATTTTCCTGGCCCAAATTTGATTTCCTTTTTATTTTATAGCTCAGTAATGATCTGGATTTTTTACCATCTGCATATATGTTGCATATGCAGATGGTAAAAAATCCAAAATTCATTACATTGAAGCAAAATAGACGTTGTGAATAGAGTGAATTATCATTGGAACTGGTTGCATTTTACAATGATTTCTCTGATATGGTTAAGACATTTTGCAACACGTTGTATCAGTAAAATAAATTATTTATTACACGTGCAGGAAAATACTGAAGAGATCTGACCACAAAGAACAAATTCTTCTGTGGTTCAGTGGTTATGAATTACCTCCAAATAGATAAGGAGAACGGAGGCATATTTCTCTGGTAATCACGTGGGTTTTAATGAATAAAAAAAGGGAAGATCACTTATCATTGATCGTCAGAAACTCGATAATGATCGCAAATTCTTGTCATAGACTGGTCTTTTTTTTGTGGAAACGTTTAATGACTGTAAACAAGCTATCAACGTTTTCTGCGATCTATCTCTATTTCCAGTTAGGTTAGATAATATTATTTGTACATTTTAAGTCTCAGTTGTTACTAGTAAGTTAACTTGATGGCATTACTAGTTAATATATAATGTATAGAATATATTTTCTCTAATAATGAATATAGTATTATAGTATATTATATTATTTTATATTATATTATATTATATTATATTATATATTATTTTATATTATATTATATTTTATTATCTTATATTATATTTTATTATATTATATTTTATTATATTATATTATATTATATTATATTATATTATATTATATTATATTTTATTTTATTATGTTATATCATGTCATACCATACCATATCATATCATATATTATATTAGGCGTACTGAAGAGACCTGATATGGGTCGAAACCGGTCTGCGTCAGTCTGGAGATTGCACCTGTGCAATCTCCAGACTGACGATTTTGAGATTGCACCTGTGCATTATTGTATTCATGTATATATATATATATATATATGTATGTGCGTGTGTGTGTGTGTATGTGTGTGTAGTTTTGTGTATTCGTATCAAAAAGTGCTCAATGCATTTTGCAGAGCAATATACATAAGGTAAAACACGAAAAATAAGAACTGTGATTGCAATCACAGTCCTTATTTTTCGTGTTTTACACATACATATATATATATATATATATATATATATATATATATATATATATATATATATATATATGTGTGTGTGTGTGTGTGTATGTACGTGTGTGTACGTGTGTATGTTTGCTTTTTTACCTCAGTCCATCGCTCCTTCTGGAGCATTGAACACCGAAAACAGTTGGGAAAAATTCTCTGCCTTGGGCTGCTCTCTCCAGCTGTTTTCAGATTTGTCCAATTTTTTTGGTGTCAGCCCCGAGTTTCCCTCGCTAGATGTTCCTTGGCCGTTTCCGCTTCCCTTGAAGTTTCCACTTGAGTGGAATGTATTGCAGTCAGAAAGATTTTGTTTCATTTTTCAATAGTTTGTCAAGTTTGTCTATAACAAGAAAGAAAGCCTTTGATTTTTTTTAAAAAAACCCGTTTATTTTTATTGCATTTTGTATTTTGGAGGAGAATTAATACTATCTTTAGTAATTTTATTTTAAGAAAAAATACGAAATTTTGAATTTTATTCGACATTCCATTTTTTATATTTTGTGCTACGTTTTTCAACTGCCCCCGTAGTCATAAATATTTTATTTTTGAATAACTATCTATTGTTAATTATTGATTATGATAATTATTATTACTATGATTATTTATGTTAGTATTATTTATTTATCATGTTTATTATCATTACATTTTGAGAAAGTCTTTCTTCCACCAGAAGAAAATTACGACAAGTTATATTAGCATTGCCATTTTTTCTTGCGCGCTCTGCAATATTTTCCCAGTACAATTTTTACTTTGAGGAGTGTAAGCATAGAAAATGACGGTTAGAAGATTTGAACTGTTCCAAAGTGAATTCAGAAACCGTTGCCATAGCTCCCTTGGGCAGTTTTTAATCAATTCAGAATTACATATTTTTCAGTCGTTTATCATTTTTCGTGTTTTAAATTCTCATTTTCGGTGTATTTCTACAGTTTTTTCCTTTGGGTATAAGACGAAAACGGCTGTAAGTTATATACGTTGCCCGTGAACTGTAGAAAGTTAACCTCCACATCCTAACTGATCCTTTCTGTTAAGATGACTTGTTATTAGATAGACGAGTAACATTCCTGTTCTCTCATCAGATACAGTGTTGAATAGTTCTGAACCGACAAACAGAGTCGTAGTAAGGTGTATTGAAGAGGGAAGTGTATGAAATTTGGTTGAAGAATTGTAAGAGAACGAACTTCTTTTGCTTCCCCGTCGTTGTTACCATTTTCTCGGAAAACGGAGTGCCTTTCTGAGGTGCTAAATTGGAGCAGTAAGGGATTTTCTTTCGAGAACCACATAATTGGGGTTTTTTTACATGCTCGCTCGAGGATTCAAATCCTGAAACTCGCTGTTACGTTCCCCCTGGACTAACGGCAATATCACGGCTTCTCTAAAAGAAAGAAAGGAACACTCAAGATATCAAGAAATTTTGACTTAACTTCAGCTTTTGCTTGTAAATTGCAAGCCTGATGAGTTCTTATAGATGCGATGTTCTCGGCGTGAGGGCATTTATACGCCGGCCAGACCGAACGTCGGTTTTTAGAAAGTTTTCATGAACAACACATTTGTGTAAAGGCACCTTTCTTAGCTCACCGCATTGTGAACCCTGACCACGATCACAGACAAACCATGTAAAAACATAAACATGAACTGAACCCATACAGACCAGTGATCCATCCCACTCGATTAAAAACTCTCTTTTTTTTACTTTTAATGTAACTTATTTAACTAACCCCCTTCCGCATAAATTTCTTTCTTTATTTTTTTTATTAAGGCAATTTTATTTTATTTGGGCTGGTGGAGTGTATGTATTGCTATCCGTAGTGTATTGCGTGTATCTTTCTTTCCTGAACTCCGCCACCTTCTTTCGCGTCCATCACAGATGGAATTCTGTAAAAGACAATATGGCCTTACTTATAGGCGTATGTATTTGATTGTTAGGCTTAATGCCTTAACCTAATGTATGCCCTATGCATAATCTTTTCTTTCCGTATCTCTTACTTAGTGCGTCTAATTCACAATATTTCATGTGTACATATCTTGTTCCTCTCTTCACTTTGTATTATTATGTAGTGTCCAGACCCCGTTTGTGTAATATATGTATTTTGTCAGCCGTCATCTTGTTCTCTAATTGAAACAAGCAATGTTTGGCGTAACGTGTTTTGTCACTTTTTGTAATCGGAAGATACACGCAGAAGTAGTTCTTGCCTTGTCTTTTTCTCTACAGTAATTTAGAACCCCAGGCTATTGTTTTTACTTTTTACTTTTTATGAGGGACATTCTTATGTGCGTAACTAAGTGTACAACGTTGTACTGTTGAAATGGTAGTGATATCAGATCGATTGTTATATCCAATCTGCTAGTGTCTGTCCTTTTGCCAGTCCTTTTGTCTCATTGTATGTTTTAAAACGTACGTTGAAACGACGTTTTAGCTCCCCACAAATAATGGCAGACAATACTTAGTAGTAGTACTAGTTGTCGTGGTAGTATTTTAATATTTTTAATTATTTACGCATTTTTATTTCCTGTGAACGCATGCTAATATAGTTAACAAACACTCCTTGACGTTTAATGATATGCCTGCATTTACCTTCAGCACCTTTCTTAGAATTGTCCTTCTTTGAATGCACTTTCTTCCCATCGACAGCTGGATTGGAACTCTTTGCCTTCTGAGTGCTTTCCTCCATCATACGACTTGAATGCTTTTAACCCTAAGGTCAACTCTTGTCTCATCGTCTAACCCTTTTTTCAGTCTATTTTTTCACAGTTCCATACAATTGTTGGCTTCTTGCGTTATGTCATTCTTAACCACGAAGGCCATTAGGAGAGTTTCTGAAAATCTAATAGTCATAGTTTACACCCTTACCTGAACGGGCACAATTAATAAACAAGCAGTGTAAAATAAATGGCCAATATCAGAACAATATCAGAAAATCAGGTTTTTAATGCGAAGATCTACGAAAATGAGTTTTGTTTTGGTACCACTGTTTAGATGTATACCAAAAGCCGCTTTTTATTCTTCGCGATTTTATAGCCCTGCTGCCATTCAGCTCATTGTTATCGGCTTCGGTTCAATAAGAATGTGTCACACTGTTCATTTAGACGAATAAAATGAATAATGTAAATTTCTCAGGACATCAATAATGAACATGGCCATGAGAAAACGTCCAGCATAAACTGATCAGAAGATATTAGAAAAACCTCGATAACAGTCAACATTGGTGAGGACTTCCAGTGACAAGGAATTCATAAGTTCTACCTTCTGACTTAGCAATGTTGTGACCAGGCTCTCTCATGCCCTGAATGTCGTATTCTCGCACTTCTTTTGTAGAAATGGAAGAATAATTTTCAAAAATGTACTAACTGATATTTTCGACCCATTTCACTTTATAATTCCAAAACCTTGGCTTCAGTAATATTCTAATATTCTTTGACTTGCGCTTCTGGTTTGATGAAGTGGCTGGCTCAGAGTGGAAGCCATCTTGTGCGAGGCTCAGTCTTTTATGCGTAGATTGGGTTAAGATTCTTTACCCCACGTTCACCAATGGAGGCATGGATAAAGAATAGCACAGTTAGTTGGAATATTGGCCTGAAGGCATGACACGACTCGGTAGTTAGCACCACGTAAAGCAGTTGATAGGACAGGGGCCATAAAATGCATAGCCGCTTGTTCGTAGCCATTTAATGGAGCTTTTATTTGCCACAATTGTTTATTTTTTAAATTTTTGATCTAGTTATCTCTCTGTTTATTTGCCTTAAACTCACTCTACCTGTTTACGTATCTACACAACGTCTTGTCTAAACATTTCACCTGCTTGCTCTGACTTCTTTGTCGATTTAAAAAACCCAGATTATTGGAAAAGTTGTGCGTTATGCCTTTATAATTGAAGCGTTAAAAGCTACACATGGTTATACAAATAGGAAGGGAGATGTAGATAATTTTCTACTTAAAGCTTTATATAATAAAAGCATTTCAAGTACTTCGCTCGCATAAACTCAAGTGACAACACTTAACTAACAAAGAGATTTTTACAAAACCAGATAGTAGTGTAATGGGGACCACTCGATAAAATTTCCGTTTGCAAGAGAAATAATCATCAGTTCAAGTAGAGTAGTCTGGAAATGAGTGGTTTATGTTGGCCCAACAACAATTTTCTCGTCGCTTTAATGGTTCCGCACTTCTTTTGCAGAATATGCAGGTACACTGCGCGGTCCTGTAGGTCTAATCGTCGTGTTTTTACACTTAATTGTCAAGCTTTGTTATCAACGGTCAGGTACTGTCTAATAAACATGTCAAATACTTTTAAAATGTGCCCGTATTATCAATACAGAAAATGGATTCAACCCAGAAGTTATGACAAGTATACCGGTGCTAAAACAGGTTAAAGGATAACTAGTTAATGGAAACGTTAGAAAAAATACATTTTATCTGAATTTGAATCGGATATTTGGTGTATTCAGATGACATGTGTAATGGTCTTCTTGAACAAAGTACGGAAAATCTTAAAGGAATAGATACAGGGACGTGATCCTAGACAGGATCATGATGTTCGACACGATCTTGTTTTGTCAAAAAATGTCAAGACTTTCCATCTTTAGAGAGATATTTTGTAGAAATGGAAGAATAATTTTCAAAAATGTACTAACTGATATTTTCGACCCATTTCACTTTATAATTCCAAAACCTTGGCTTCAGTAATATTCTAATATTCTTTGACTTGCGCTTCTGGTTTGATGAAGTGTTACTGGCTTAGAGTGGAAGCCATCTTGTGCGAGGCTCAGTCTTTTATGCGTAGATTGGGTTAAGGTTCTTTACTTCACGTTCAACAATGGAGACATGAGTAAAGAATAGCACAGTTAGTTGGAATATTGGCCTGAAGGCATGATACGACTCGGTAGTTAGCACCACGTAAAGCAGTTGATAGGACAGGGGCCATAAAATGCATAGCCGCTTGTTCGTAGCCATTCAATGGAGCTTTTATTTGCCACAATTGTTTATTTTTTAAATATTTGATCTAGTTATCTCTCTGTTTATTTGCCTTAAACTCACTCTACCTGTTTACGTATCTACACAACGTCTTGTCTAAACATTTCACCTGCTTGCTTGCCTATCTTAATGGATCTGTCTGCCTACCTGTTTCACCTATCTATTCATCTATATATCCGTCCATCCATCCATCTTTCTGCCTCTCTATCTATCTCTGTTTATTGTATTCCTTAGTTAAAAGTTACGTTTTTTTAACTTTTAAAAACATAACCACAATGTTACCACGATTAAAAACTTAATATGTTACACAGGATGTACAAAAGTTTAACTCACTTAGAGTTAAGTAATTTTGTGTACCACAGATCTGACCCTAATATTAGACAACCCCGCCTAGGACAAATATAGTACCCAACTTTATTAGCTGTGTACCCTTGAAGGGACCCCAATTGTAAGAAGTTCAACCAAGGATCAGGTTGTGGAAACTAACAGTATCGTCTGGTTTTCTTATTTCAATTTTATAACAGCTATTTAACTTAAATATTGTGTGAATGAACTGAATTTTGTACTCTAAAACCATTGATCAGCCCATAAAAAGTTAATAAATCGATACTCTAAAACCATTGAACAACCCATACATCGATACATTTGATTTTTCATATTCAACTATTTAAAAACACTGCATTTTATTCACATTTCCGCTCTTTCCTTCCTGCAACAAGTATTAAGTGTTTTTTCCAGCTTCGAAATTTTTGCATTATGCAACATTCAACTACATTTCCCGACTAAGCTGTTGTTGTAAATAATTGAAATACATGATATTGAAAATTGAGAAGAAGAAGTGTCGTGGCAGACCCCGTATAACAGTGAATACACTTATAGAGAATGACACTGGCCTTAATGGTGCTGATCTTCTGGCTGCAATGAAAAATTGAGTTGTGTAGCAAACTAATTTTGTCAATGTTTCACCATGAATATGGATGACAGAAGAAGAAGAAGAAGAAGAAGAAGAAGAAAAAGATGACGAAATATTGAAAATAAAAGCAAGAAAATGATTTGCCAAATGTGTTGGTGGTTGGACCCATTACTTTTTGAATTAAGTTTTATTTTATTTTGTTTTTTGGTTGTAAATGGGATGGAGGGGTCAACTTTATAATTTATGGTTATATTTTGATGTGCAGTTTTACCATTATTTTTTGTGCTTTTTGTTGTTATTTTTTCACAAATTTTGTATTTCTTATGAATACCTTTTGTTCCCGACTTTAAATTACTTTCAATGACTCATTTAAAGCAGCGATAGCAACTTGTTAATTATTGGGTACAGATCCATGTTTGGATACAAATTTTTGTGTTTATATCTGTTTTGTATGTATGTATGTATGTATGTATGTAATGTATGTATGTATGTATGTATGTATGTATGTATGTATGTGTGTATGTATGTATGTATCTATGTATGTATTTATGTATGTATGTATTTATGTATGTATGTATTTATGTATATATGTATTTATGTATGTATGTTTGTATTTATGTATTTATGTATGTATGTATGTATGTATGTATATATTTACGTATTTATGTATGGATGGATGGATGTATGTATGTAGGTAGGTAGGTATGTATGTATATTTGAGTGTATACCGTTTGTGTATGTTTTTATTTCTGTGGACCCGTGTGTGTGTGTGTTCATGTGTGTATACCCGTGTTTGTGTGTTCATGTGTGTATATCCGTGTTTGTGTGTTCATGTGTGTACATCCGTGTTTGTGTGTTCATGTGTGTGTATATTCGTGGGTGTAGTCAAGTGGTAGCTAGGCCAATTTTATAAAATACACTAGACTCGTTAATTCAGCTTGGGAATATTTCGGTATCATATTTTTAGTTAACATTTAAATTATATTGTCAATGTTAATTCGGTTTTGTTTTGTATTTATGATTATTTATTAGAAATAAGGCAGTTTTATTTGAATTCCTTTCTTTTGCACAGTAGCAACTTCTGTGCTCTGATGCCCATGTGTGGAACTACTAATTGTGACGATATCAGAAAACGACTGTGCATTTCTTGGAGAGAGAGAGAGCGGNNNAGAGAGGGGTGGGGGGTGGGGGGAGGGAGAGACAGAGACAGAGACACAAAGAGACAGAGACACAGACAGACAGAGAGACACACACAAAGAGACAGAGAGAGACAGACAGGCAAAGAGAGGGGGGGGGGAGAGAAGGAGTGTGTGTGTGTGTTACTCTTTGTGATTAAGTTCTCAGGAATCACAGAATGTGCCACATGTGAGAACACCTCGTTCAGCATGACAATTGCTTTAGTCTGTGTGAAATTCTCAACGTAAATGCTCAGTGTTAATTAGTGAAATGTGGAAAACATTCATTGTACTCCATTTTGTGACAATAATGTAACGCCTTTACTTCAAAATGCAATATTGGGCGAGTGATTAAATCAACAGATCACCATGCAAGAGGTTCACAGTTCGAACCCTGGCCACGACCCTGGTACTGTGTCCAATTTGTTACTCCATTACAAGTGGCATACTACTGAGTTTGTACATGTTTTTGGAGATATAATTGGAAAAGAGAAGTAATCAATGAAATTTAAAAATAAGTACAAAGAAAAAAATCAAGTAAGAAAAGTAACCCTCTGCTTCAAAGTGGCTTCAAAGGAAAAAGACCGAAAAAAAAGGAATTATGTATGGAGACTATAAGTTTCGACTTTGCAAATGAAAATGACTAGTAGAGTGAAGTACTGAAAGATCAACCTTGCCAAACGAGTTCCTTTAGGTTCATTGGTTCCTACATAATTTACAGCTCTACTATAGACTACCACACATGTGCTAATATGTGGTACAGAGTTGCGACACTCATATACTGATTTGCTTGTGTAGTGCCTTAGTGAATGTGTGAATGTGACCGTGGAAACGCAGTCACCCGTTTGGTATTTGAATCCTATGTGACGTCACGCAAAACGATAGCGTTAATTGGTTGAACTGTAAGATCGGGCAGATGACGTAAGTCGGAGATGTGATTTTATGAACGATTCGGTAATGAAGAATTTCTGACGCAGACAATAGACCCTAATTGTGATTGGTGGAAACTTATAAATTTTACTCTATTTAGGACTTACTTGTTTTATGCAGTTTTGGTCTTCGAAGATTTCAGAGAGGTTGTAAACAACGAAGATTTATCGTAATATCGTCATTGAATCATTGAATATTGGACTTTTATCTTGAATTAGCATCGTGCTAAAAACGAACATAATTGCCAACGCTTAGTGATGTCCATTTACATCAAACGAGAGAGTTTTCGCTGAAAATTCTCAATTTCAATTTTTGTGACATTACAACAAACGACTTTGCGTCACTTGTGAGAAACTGTGAAGTTACTAATTAATAAGGAACAGTTTCTCCCATTTCAATGTTATGTTTGTAGTACCATTATTTTTTCTCATTACTTTTAGCATCACTGTCGCAGTTGTGGAGGAATATTCTGTAACAATTGTTCCGACAATGCTCTTCCGTTACCAGCTGCTGCAAAACCCGTGCGAGTATGTGATGATTGTTACGCGAAGCTACTGGAACGATACTCAGCCACAAAGAAACTCTGAAGTAATATAAAGTAAATTTTTTTATTAAGGGAGTAATTGCTGCACGGGAAATTATGAGGTGTCGTATATTATCAACCGATTTGTAAGTGAATGTAATCCTGTAAGTTACATATAACGTCGAAAGAGACGGAAGAGATTACGACCTGAACTTAAAAATCACGAATATAAACTGCAGGATGTGACGTTCTATATATGGGTATAGTAACCAGGGGGTAGATTGAGATGGAAGTTCTTTTTCAATCTTTGACTTGATTGATTTGCGTCCGTTCCTTGGTAAATTCAGTAGTAGTAGGGAAGTGATATGATGTGATGTGGTGATGTCATCATACGTCGAATAAGCTCTTGACTCTTGGATTAGATTTTTCAGCTTTTGGGGGCCACTGAAAAAAGTTATCATTAAATTTTGAATACTGAAAACAGCTAAACCGCTGTTTTGTGAATCTTTTGGGGGGGGGGGGGGAGAATAGTTTAATTAAAAAACAATTACGTAACTTAAAAGAGCCGTATTAGAAATAATCAGTAGTACGGGTTACTTGAACCCATCATTAGCGGGCTTCTCAGCGTCGCTTGGCCCCAGACAGACATTTCCGTAATAATGAACCTTTTGACAATCTGTTTCTTCTGCTCTTTCTGGTTTCAGCTCGACCGTGAGCATTGGATAAATAAAAAAGGAGGATATTTTTATCATTGAACATTGCTTTCACGATTCATGTCATTAACTTATTTTTAATAATAGTCAATATATTTTCTTTGAGCGATTTACCGTCAGAAATGCTCTTGGCAAAGTTAGGCTCTCATTCGACATTTTGTCGCAAAATTGACAGGTCAGTTATTACCAAATGTAAATTGTAAAAACTAACGATGCTTATCAAAACTATTTCTGCATGCGAGTTTTTAAGAGAATTTGAGGACATTAGAAAAATACTGTGGCACTCTATAAAAATATTCATTATTAATGATCTAAACCAGAATCTCAGAATAGTTAAAAATATGATTGCACCGAACTTGATTCTAGCCAGTTCCTATGGGTATCAAGGCCACGTGCCCTACAACCTGCGCTATCAGCGCCTGTCACCAGATCATTTTTGTAACCTTATCTTTCATTATATTATTTTCGCTAAAGCATACTGCTGTGCTTAAGATGCTAAAACCGTGCTCAACGCAATCGAAAAGTGGTATTTGTATACAATGATAATTAAAATAACACTTAATATATGATGCATGTAATATATTATATATACGATTCCCGGGGAAAAAATCTTGATATATATATATAAGAGGATAGGTGCTAGTATGCTTCCACATGGAACACTCTTTCTCAGTTGTCTAGTCCAACTTTGTTCACCATTTGGGTTAGTCAGCACAAATGACCTATTTCTCACCAGGGTACAAATGAACTCAACTAAGTCAACTAACTATATATATATATATATATTTATATATATATATATATATAAATATAAATATATATATATATATATATATAGAGAGAGAGAGAGAGAAATCTGTGTGTGTGTTTGTATGTGTGAAGTTATACGTATTTCAATGCGAGTACTCGATATTGAATATTTAGAATAAGGAAGATAAAATTACTGCATTTTCCACTGTACTTGCTACTCCCGCAGTGTTTGCACAAAACTGAACTTTTAAGGTAGTTCGTTATAAAGTACAGTAATTCTTTTTCATTCATTCATTANGTATGTGTGAAGTTATACGTATTTCAATGCGAGTACTCGATATTGAATATTTAGAATAAGGAAGATAAAATTACTGCATTTTCCACTGTACTTGCTACTCCCGCAGTGTTTGCACAAAACTGAACTTTTAAGGTAGTTCGTTATAAAGTACAGTAATTCTTTTTCATTCATTCATTAACCAGTTTTGTTTTCTTTATTATATATATATATATATAATAAAGAAAACAGATTATATATATATATATATATATATATATATTATATATATTATATATGTAGTCAATCTGCAGACAGTACTGCTTCGCCCTATGTGGGCTCATCAGTGAGGCGCAGCACAGAGCTTATGAGACATAAATCTTTGGCCATGTTGCCGGAGCAAACATATATGTATATATAATGACAACATATTATACATTATAAATGTAAATTTTCCCCATTGTATACATTACCTGATAATGGTTAACTTATGATTACTGGAAAGTCTATTTTTTTCGGTCGGAATATTATTCATGTATAATCATGTAAACGTTTAGATTTTTGAGGATTAGGTTTTTTTTGTTAATATACTATCAAATTACTTTTAAAAAATCCCGTGCAGAAAACTGGGTTGAGGAGAGTGAAAGAGTCGACATTGGAGCCTAGGCCCCTACTGCAGTATGTGATATATGGAACGTAACCTCTGCAGTTTAAGTTAATACTCTTAAGATGTTAGAAGTGCTCAAGAGAGAGAGAGAGTTCGTAGGATCAACATTTGATGAAGTAAGATTTGTCAACACACCTCATTTGTAGGTGTAATATGATTCTGTATATTACACATTTATGTAAACAGAGCGTTAAATCAACAACAGATACCTATATTTTTCTATGTTGTATCATTAATTGTATTAATGGACTTTAATATTCTTCTTTATTGCATGAATAAGGGAGGACATGATAATTTACATTGCACTGCTGTTGAAATTTCTTAGCAATCTGTATCATTAAACGTTTCTGCTTAGTAAAATACTTAAAAAGCATCACAGAAAGTTCAAGCCTGAAATATTTCTATTTCAGTATCATACCACGGTTTCACTCAATGCGAACGGTTTCTATCCTTGTTTCGTATTTAGTAAGTAATTGTCATACAAGGCATTTCTTTAGTTTGGGTGGGGGGAGTTCAAATAAAGGGTGTGGCAACAAATGCCTGTAATTTGGGGATATTTGTGTTAGTACCCCGACGGCTGCTCATCCTTGCTCCAAAATTTACAATTTACTGAGTAAGGGGTGTCAGTCTGTGTCAATCCTGTGACTAAGGATTGTAAAGAAGGTGTATGGGCTTGGTCAGAGATTTTTGAAAAAAGGGCCTTTTACAGAAAACATGTTCGAAGAAACGTCTCTAGCTAACAGGATATAACTTGTAGAAAACACTTGCACATGAGAAGAGTTTGTCAGTGAAATGAGGTGAATTTAAAAGTGCAATGTCAGTGAAAGAGTATATTTATCAATCACTCTAAATCAGGATGAGTGCAAATTTTTATATAGACGTGCACGCGTTGGGGTTGGTGCTCTGAACCCCTTCAATTTATCAACCTTAAATCACCGTAATTTTGGCCACAGCAAAAGCTTCTTTCTGTAAAGAGCTGTTATCAAGGATGGAAGGTAACCTACTTCCCAAACGATGTAGTTTTTGGTATCGTACTAGAATGTACTGACTGATTCCTTTCAGTATGACAATATTCAACGCTTTTCATGGACCTGTGTACTCATGGATTATTTTTGCTATTTTTTCCCGTAAAACGGCCAATAATTTTGTCTTCTTGTTATTCTGAGAAGAAAATTTACAGTCCTGTTATTTTCAGCAGTAAAGATCAGTTTTTTCAGCAGTGAGTTTTAGCTGTACAGTTAAGTTACCTTTTAAAGCCACTTACTAACGTAGCTGAATACTGCAGAGCAACCTACTTAAAACAAAGGTAAGGAGTCGTGTGTAACATGAAATACTGGGTCTTTCATTGATGGAAAACAGTGGGTCCATTTTTGTTTTTCACGTATATCCATCTATGAAAGACCCGAAAGGAAGCAACAGATCAAGAAAAAGTGGGAAAGAAACCATGCAAGACATACGGATCGCCCCTCTAGGACCCTCCGTGGGAAGGCCCTTCCTCTTGGGTTGGTTTTAACCCAAGGCTCAAGCATCTCGAGACTCTGTTCTGCATGGTTGGCCCTACAGTCAAAGCCCCGACCGAAGAGAGACCAGAGCTCTACACTTGATCTTAGTCAAAAAGCTGAGAAGCGATGTAACATGAAATATTGAGAATTTTATGTTACGTTTGCTCTTATATAACCATAATATGTTTCAAATGTTGTAATGTATGTGTTTCATCAACAATAGTACCTGATACACATATACAAATGTAAGTTACACCAGTTGTAAACCTGCCATCCGGAAAAGAGTAGCCCTGCTGCATCAAATGGAATTTTCAGAATCAAAACAACACCAACACACCAAATGTTAAGACGAAAGGGGATTAAATCGAGCGACACACGTGCATGGAAAGAAATGCGTAAAAATAAGTCAAAACGTGCGACTGCAAAGCAAATCAACAGTCTTGTTACTCCAAGCCTCAACTTTTTTTAACTCTTGTAAAATCACAGCTTTCTTAACGAGATCATAGATTTTTTATTGTTTGCAACTTTCAAACTAGTTTTTGGGCACGTTTGGACCCATTCAATTTCTGTTAGTGACATTTAGTTACTTTTCACCGAAATTTATCCGACCTTTGCTAAATATACATAATACGACCGACCGAGACAGAAATTGTTTACGCCATTTGAAAGCCCCGCTGCAATCTTTCTCCGTTCTAATAAAAATGACTGCACCAGAGACACGGTTCATGCATTAATTAATGTTTCAGTCAAAGATTAACAGCCCTTTTTGTGATTGACGCACGACAAGATTCGTGTTGTGTTAATTTGTGGTTTCACTGTTTGTTTTTGGATAGAAACCATACTTGATTTTCATCAAATCATTTCGTTTTGAAATGACTTTACCTTGAAAATACAGAACAAGGAATTTTACTTAACTCAGATTACAAGAATAGAATAGAACGAGGATTCATTAAATGCCACTTTCAGACATTTCTCCGGGAATAACCCTCAGGGATTCCCTACGAGTTAGTGGTCATTATACTTGTATATAAATACACGTTATGTACGAGTGTAGTTAAAAAGAATGCCAAGATGACCTGAAATTTATGAATAAAATAGATGTAGAGCTCAACCTTAACATACATGTTTAAGCATGATTTTCCAGCGGCCAGTTTTCAATTCAAACTCATTTGTAAACATGACATTCCATCTTCTGATGATTCAGTTGCACCGTCAATTTTGCTATGTATACGGCCACCATAGCTTGTAGTTTTTTCCCCGACTGTTAACTAAAAGTGGTACCGATAAAATAGGATAGAAGAATATTTGAAGTATAAATATTATTATATAAATGTATAAAATGAAATATTCTGACGAAGACTGAAACTCGACAAAACTCTTTGTGTGATTGTAGTGTGTACTAGTTGACGTTTTGTAAGACATGACTTATGATCATCGTACGGACGTAATTTAAAATTCTAGAAGGTATTATTTCCTTGATTTGTAGCCTGGTGTCAAGGTTTTCAACGCTTAGGAATGGATTATATCATTGTTAAGGTTTTATATCTGTAGAAAAGGGATTTTTTGAAAACTTTTTTTCACATTAGCAAGTTTAGAAAGCCTCAAGTGTAGAGTTTCTTTTCTCGTTGTTGTTTTTTTCTTTGTGTATTCCAACCTTTTTCTTTGTAGGTTTCTTTCCTCTCGTAATTCTATCTTCAAAAATATGTACAAACGGTTAGTATGCCACTTATTATGGATATACTGGGCGCGGCATTCCCATATATGTGGCTGAGGATCAAATCTCGCATGGTAACCTGTCCACTTTACCATTCGGCGGCCACTGAATTCTAAATTAATCCATTTTATACAGTTTTGTACAATTTATGTTTAAAACTGATTTTGTAAACGTAGATCAGATATTGTAGTTGAGGGGACTGTTTTTATATTAATTGTATTGAATCACGCGTGGTAAATTTACAGTTCTCTTGGAACGTTATAAGTGTAATTTCTCCATTGATATCCTAACCATCCTTTTAAAGGACCTATGGGTTATTTGATTTGTGGTCCATTGGAGCTGGGTAATAATGAGAATAGTTGCAGGCTGAAATTTGGATGATTAGAAAAAGAGAAGAGTTTGTAATAGATATATGAGCTAAATCTCAAAGAATTGACCAAAATTTCAGGAATACATACCAAAATTTTTGCCGAAAAATACCAGGATTTTTTATAACATAAATATTTTACTGAACACGTTTGAGAGATTAACATTTGTAAGTGACGCGATTGTGTATCAAGGTAACGAAATGAAAGATTTTAGCGTTGTGCTGAAGATCGAAGTGACAAACTTTAAAGAGGTATATCAGGATCCAACTACTGGATTGAACACCACCGGAAGCGAAAAGAAAGACAATTCTAAGGTCAAAACCATTGGGATCAAACTGCCCAAACTGAAAAGTGAAATGTTTAATAATGATCCGCTTTAGCCGCAGGGATGTTACGACTTTTATTTTAAATGATGGGTTGTCAAAGATGGATTTATTTGTCTATTTACATTTGTAGCTGGATTGTCATTTAATTACAAGACAGCACTTTATCTACCAAAGAAGTGATGGAACGATTGTGATATGCAGAAAGTACAAAAATAGGAAATATCGGGACATACCCCGGATATTCAGATCATGACACGCGTCGTCGGGCGACTTTGTACTATCAGATAGTACTTTCCCATTTTCTGAGCGCAGTTCTGAACCGGTCGTTGTGCCAAACATTGCTTGAAAACCTCCCGACTTAGCTTCGACTAGGATTTTTTTTTTATCGGATGCGAAATTTTTATGTTTCACTGAAAAATGATGTGAAATTTTCAATAGAAGTCGACAAGAGAGAAGAATTGGGGATCGAAGAAAAGACAAATATCAGATGTATATGCAAATATTTAATTGGTACACAAATAAACCAGCTATCGAAACCGAAAAAAGAAAGTGAAATCTTAGCCAAGACACCAAATACGTCTCCTTGAGTAAACCAGCAGTTAGACATAAAACACGTTCTTTCAAAAAGTAGTTGTGATATCTTAACAAAAGATAACATTGACAAGAAGTGATAAAATTGTTGTTCCTGACATGTAACCAAGACAACAGTGTTTCTACAATGATATCAATATCTTGCCCAACAATATATCCGAAAAATAATGCAAAGCTGTTGGATTTAACGGGGATTATTGAAATGTAAACAAAAGGAAGGATGCTTAAAATTTATTAAATAAATTATAAAAAAATCATGAATAAATTAAATTTTTATACATTCCAAGAACGAGTAGTGGAAGCGGCACTGTGGTGGCTTTATTCCCTTGTCTTCTTAAACTCGCAGGCAATGTTATTACACTCGGATTGTTTCCATAGTAAGATAAACCAATTTGTTCACGCATACAAAGAAATTCGATAACACTTACTCTCCTGTTAAGGAATTTTTTTCAACCAATACTTCACTTTACTTTCATATTGATTTCAGATCAGAATCGATAGGACTAGATGATTTCCGAACACGCGGACTTCCCACAGAAGACAAACAATGGTTAGAGTTGCCACCACTCGAATCCAATTCCTGAGCACGAATGCGATTATTAAATTCACCGTTCTGCCTACTGACTCAATATGTCACCTTATAGACAAAGACGTACGCCTCAACATCGGCTTTCGAATAAAGGAACAATTTTTTTTATCATTTATGGGTTAAGGTGACATTTCTCAGAATTTATTTTTTATCTACTGGAAGATGTGTTTCAGGGTGTGGGGCAGAAGGTTCAATCTGTCCAATCACTAAGGAAAGCTTTCATATCGGTTTATTCTACTCCACGTATTAATGGATTGGTTGATTTTTAATAATATATGTATTTTATAACAAAAATAATGTATTTAAACAGGGTTACAATTTACTGCTGTATTTTTGGTCCTATGAAGAAGCATAATGCCGGCATAGTAAAAATTTCGAAGGTGAAAAGTTGTATATGTACATGAGCTTTCTTTCATATTCCACTATGTGCAATCAGATATCCCAGTTAAACGCTATACTCGTATCTATGTTTTCTTACATTGAAACTGAAATAGTCAAAGTTATCCATTTTCTTTCCTGATAGAAGGGATGCGGACACTGAAAACTGTCAACAGCAATCGTACGAGAATGCCGCAGACTTGAGCAGAGGGTGGTGCCCAGACCTTTGTTCGTGGGAAAAATAAGCCTTCCACCCTGTTCAACTAATTCCATTAACTTAGCAGGCGAAATTTCAGCTAAAGGTTACTTTGCATGATTATTCAATCTTCTGCAAAATCTGTTTGCCTGGCTTCTTTACCATAAGTTTACCAATTGATGGTATTTCTGAAGGTATTTACGACACAACGTAATTAACGAAGAGTAACATTGTTAGTGCCCGAGGCAAGAAAACCTTAGAAAACCTTTGCACTTGCAGAGCTTTTAAAGCACGGAAATCAAACCATATAGATCTATGAAAAAACTTCTGCAGCTGGAGATCGGTTACTTGCACTTCAGAACACCGTATATCACCGTATACCAAATATAAAAAAGGTCTACAATAACAGCTGGGTTGGAATACAGCAATTTGTTTGTTTAATTCTCTTCTAGGTCTTTTTCTATATAAATGAGCGTCTGAAGACTTTTTTGTTTTAGTTACAGGAGACATTGTATTTTCCCCCCGAAAAATACGTCGGTGGGTGCACGTACTTCATTTTTGATAACTTACCCATGCACTTGACCGTCATTGCGAAATAACTTAGGTTTTCTCTTTTAGTCAGTTAAACTCACCAATGAATATACCTAGATTTCTGTACAAAATCTGATAAAAGAATAAACAAAGTCTCTGGAAGACTATTTTACTGCTGAGCTGGTTAATTTTTGAAGATTTTATGTGAAACACCAAGAAACACCAGGGAAGACCAGTAAATACCATTTGTTTTGTGTACTGACTTATTTTTCAAAAACATTTTAGAAAAAAGGACTTTACCTCTTGGGAGGCGTAGAATTCATTTCTTTGTCAGTGATTCATGCTAATTGATAATGCCCCCCACTGACTTAATGTTCTTTTAACTTTCTCTGACTTTGTGAATCGTGGATATTTACCTTCAAATTTCACAATACGTGCCTCGGATAGACCTTGGTGACTAACTTATTAAATCACGACTTTATTTTTCCATGTATATCCTAGTGTTTCTCTCCAGAAATTTGTTGGGTTTTTTGTCTCAGAGGTCCAAATCGGTCATTAGAATTAAAAGCAACTAGTTCTATCAATGTAATTAACTCATCTTTTGAAAATTCTATTCTGAGTATTTCTAGAAGTTCGTTTTTGGGTTTACTGTTGGCCAAAATGTTTTGTCTGATTATCAATTATTTTTTGGTAGATAGAGTGCATTGTTTTCCACTTCTTTTACATAATTCAAATACGTCCTCTTGGATCTTATTTGTTGATGCTGAATAGTCTTTCAGCTTTTTGAAATGGAAGGATGCTTTTTTGAAAGTCATTGACATTCCTTTGGTGAATAAGGACGAGGAAAAGAAATTGAAACAAAAGTTATATAAATACAAAGGTATATTTTACTTCATATTTTATTGCAACATCTTTACCTGTGATAGAAGCTTGGGAATTACAACAGTATGTCTGTGTGTATGAAAATTACTGTGTGGTTATGAAAATGACAGTGTATTTGACTGTGTGTATAACTGTGTGTATGATTAAATATGAATTTGTTTCTGTGTATGACTGTGTATATCAGTGTGAAAATGACAGTGTGTATGACTGTGTATGAATGTGTGTATGGCAGTGTGTGTAACTGTGTTTATTAGTGTGGGTATAACTGTGGGTATGATAATGTGTGAAACTGAAAATAACTGTGTATGACTGTGCGACCCAGTGTGTAACCCAAAGTTTAACTAAGCCCTCAACAATTGCCTTTTTGACTTTAAAAACTGTTTTAAGAATCAATAGGGATAAAAGGAATAATTAGACTCGTGATAGAGGATATGAGCTAAGCACTTTTAAGACGTGAAGAAGCAAAGTCCTTTACCCCCTCTGTTCTTTGCCCATAGAATTTCATATTCTGGGAAAAGAAAGATTGTTATTTTTTAAAAACTCCTAAAATGCCGAAGGTTTATGAAGATTGTATGTGTTTGAGATAGGTCCTGAGGGACCCAATCATCACTCCATTTATTTTCAACGAAAGTACTGAAATAAAAAACAATCGAATGCCTCGATAAGCAGTTGGAGCTGAATATGACCGATTCAGAGCCCAAATAAACAAGAAGCCATTCAATCCCAGTTAGTATGAATGCAGTGTCTTTCCTTGGACAGCTGAATCGTGGAGCTCTTTGTTTTCTGGGGACTCTTTCATCATATGACTTGAATGTTTTCAAGTCTAAGGCCAACCCTCATGTCTTCCCCTTCTTTGTGGTCTCTTTTCTTCTTTTCTTTTTATAACTCCAGACACTTGGTGACATTATACTCTTCCGAAATCGATCCTTCCAAATGGTGTCAACAGATTTTGAACTTCCAACCTTGCGCGTGATTTCTTTCCTATGATCGTAATGGTCTATGACGTAACTTGTAAGATATAGAAGCTGCTGATAGCGTACACATTTAATCCATCTATCCTTGGCTCCACCTTGATTTGTTTTTCTCTAATAAGAACCATCATCTTTGGCATTCCTGCATGTAAATTCAGGCCTACCCTTGCACTCCTGTTTTTTGTCTTGTTCATTGAGTCTAACACCCAGCTGAGATACCCAACTAACAAATCAAAAACGTGAAAAACGGAAATTTCTCTTCTGACGTGCAGGTATAAATTATTATTATTATTATTTACACATTTTCTTTGAATTGTTTTCTTGAAATCCAGCACCGGGTCACTACCAGTGACCTAGGGTGAAGGAAGTTTTGGTAATAAAATTAAATAGAGAGAGCTCGTCTAAGCAACTGAGCAGTTCCGTTCAAAACAATTTTCTGTACTTCTTGCAAAGAAGGTTCCCCTGGGATTTGTTTCAAAAAGCTATCTGTTCCTTTCTTGATGAGGCCTAGTGCACCCACAATAACAGGTATTGTCTTTGTTTTTAGATGCCACATCTTTTCCACCTCTATCTCTAAATCCTTATATTTAGCAAGCTTTTCAAAAGTCTTAGCAGAGACATTCCTGTCCGAAGGGACACTCATGTCTATCAAAAGGCAAGTATTCTCTTTCCTGTTCTTGATGACAATGTCTGGGCGGTTTGCTTGTATGGTACGATCCGTTTGTATGGGAAAATCCCACAAAATTGTAATATCCTTACTTTCAGTTACAGGTGCTGGATGATGTTCATACCAGCTAGCTTGCGTTTTAATGGAAAAGTGTTGACAAATTTTCCAATGTAGGTATTGGCCAACTCGATCATGACGGTTTTTATATTCGTTTGGTGTTAGAACCGAGCAGCCAGAGACAAAGTGGTCAATAGTTTATTATTATTATTATTTATTATTATTATTATTATTATTATTATTATTATTATTATTATTATTATTATTATTATTATTATTTGATAATATTTCAACAGGTGCATTATATCAGTTTACATAACTGTTTTTCATATAAGTCCTGTGTACAAAAATAAAAAATAAGTATAATACAATTAAAATAATGAAGAAAGGCAATTAATTTACAAATAAATATTGTACAAGTTTTGAAATCAGTGGTTGACAGTTAAGCGAGTGAAAATTCGTCAAGATGTGCCTTCGAAAATAATGAATATCTAAAAAGGTATTACATTTGAAAAACTAGGCAATTGGGTTTAAATCTTCTTGGACACATTTACGAATTCAGAAATAGGTCCAACTTTTTACAGTAAGAACCATAATTAGATTCTCTTCTGATATCTAATGCAAAGTCATTATAAACTAGAACCCCATTGTAATAAAAAGACTTATTAGTACTTTCTAGTTTCACTTTAGGCACTCTCAAAAGTTTATTATTGTTTCTGGTTCCTTTGTCGTGATTGACGAGTTCAAAATAATCTTCAAAGTTTGGAACAAGTCAGATAATGCATTTGAATACTGCAAGACAAATTTTTCTTTTAAAAATGTCCTTGGTGGATGAAACTTCTTAATTTGTTAGTTTACGAATGCGATATTTAAGTTCCATTATTGAATTTTTTCGAAATGGTTGATGGTAGAAGTTGGTCAACGAACAATATCTAATTAGTTAATTAAAATGTTGTAAAGGAGTTGCTGACTTTCAAGGGTTCAAAAATTGACTGAGAAAAATTATGGCAAACAAATTTTTTTGATGACTCCTTTGCTTGAATTAATGTACTGCTGTACTGTGAAGCAATTGACGAACAGTACCACATTAATAATACAAACCAGTTGGATAGGAAAACTTTCCCTCCCACCCCTGTGTACGGGTGTTAAGACCCTGGGGTAGAAGCCCAGTGTTCTGTTTGCGCGTAAATTCGAATCTCATTTGGGACGATTTATTTGCTTATACTCTACGGAACAGATAAGCCAGAATTTATAGATATACAAATTAACTTCTTTATGAGATTTGTGTTTCTCTATGTTCAATGTATCGTAGTTACTGTATGTTAGAAGATTGCTTACTTTTTAAATGTATTAGCTACAAGGCACTTACCAACCAAAATAAGTTAGGGAATTTCATATTTAGAAAAATAGCACCAGTGTATTACGGATGCTTTTTAAAAAAGCTTTATAGATCAAATGAAAATATTCTTTAACAGAAACGTAGGAGAATACTAATAAGGCTATCAAATTCGTACGTGATATTAAATTTTTGATCCGGTAACAAACCTTGAAAAGGAAATAGGTTCTAGTTTAAAAGGCATCAATATCGAATATTGGTATACCCATGGCTTTATTAAAAAACTTAACGAAACAAAATATTGCAAAATTTTAGGGTGTGAACCCCATTATTATTTAACTTCAGCAAAATTAAACTTGCAAATCAGTAATCTACGGTCTTTATGTTAAACCTACAGAAAGTCGACGCCATTCAAGAGATGTTTCATTTTAACCAATCAGCGTTTGTCATTGCCCAATTTTCAACCAATAAAATCTTGGTTTCAACAAGAGAAATCTTGAGATTATCCAATAAACTCAGGAAATTATCCAATTATATCTTAAACTAGATAAATAAAAATCATGAGATCAGCCAATCCAATCTTAGTCTTAGCCAATCAGCTATTGGACTAGACCAGTAAGATCTTTAGTTTTACCAACAAAACCCTTAAAGCAATCAGTTGCTAAGTAGAAGCCTTGGCCTTAAGCACTATATTTTGAAACTCAGACTAAAAACTTTTTATCTCCAATGGAGGATCTCCAAAGTGGCAATCGCTCCTAATGGCACGATCAGCAAAGAATTCTGAGTCGAATCTGGATTAAGAAAACCCTTTGACCAATTAGCGCCCCCGGAAAGATTTAGTACAATGGGTCCCCTAATTCTTTGACAATTTAGACTGCAAGAAAATTCTCACACTTATTAAGGAATAATGGTCCCTGATCAGTTTAAACCTATTTTATCCTATTTTATCAATGCCCTAGAATTAAATGTGTAACGAACTTGTTTTAGGATATTTTAGTTTTATTGAAGTATTTAAACACAGTCATTTTCAGGCTACTTGACATAAATATATATATATATATATATCATTATCGTAAGTTCCCCCTTTGCACGCACGTAAGCAAGTCTGCATCATAGGTACACATCACAGCCGTGATATCCCCTTTCTTTGTTTTGTTTATAGGTGTTAGTTATACCTTTAGTCATCAAGGACTACTGTGTTAGGATAGCTAAGGTCTCACAATACACGGTGTGTGACAACTGAAAATCAGAAAATTTTCATTTTTATCCTGGTGGATAGGATCTTGAGATTTGAATGTCAAATGATATTAGGGATGGTTTTATTTGAAACTTTTTCGTTGACACTCGCAGGGATTAAGACGATAAAAACTGAGAAGCATTTCAATAGCGACGAAAACTATCACAGGATCTAAAACCATCTGCTGTGTATTGTGATTGGCTGTCGAAAACAATGGAGGGAAATTCAGGAATGAGTTTTGTATAAAAAGAATGAAAATTGAGTAAGTTACCAGACATAAAAGAAGTCAGTTGCAAGTTAAACCGAACAATTTTTTTTTGAAAGAGATAACACACACTAAGCCACTTCTGATAATATTTATTGGATACGTTAAACCTTCATTTCAGCTCTGAAGAAATAGTTTAATAAAAGCTACCATCATAGAATTGATTCAAATTACATGGGTGGGGATCTGAAAAGCTTGCATTGGAATTACAAAAAGAAAGTATTAACATTCCCTCTCAGATTTAAACAACTTGCAATAAAAACGCAGAAGTTTCTAATTTGTTTTTCGTTTGTTTGGGCAAATATATAACCACTCTTGGGATTAAACATCGCCGACAGTTATACGCCTTGGGTATGTTTATTCAGCTTGCACAAGATTCAACGCCCTAAATTAATTTTGGATAAATATGATACCATTGATAACAGAATTAAACATCATTTATACAAACAGAATTAGGAAAAAATTCAACCAAATCACTCTTTTCTCGAGAAATGTAAGTTTTTGAAGCCACAAAAAGGTACTTGAGAGAGTTAAATGTCACAGATAGGGTCTTTAGCTTCATATATAAGTTGAGTTTGGAAAATAGGTGATTTTGTCTCAAGAGAAATAGTTCGTGAATGTGAATGTACTTTGAGGGGCTCTTTTAGCATAGGATAAGAAATTTGGATAACAAAAATTGATGATAGCAGACTCTAAAAAGTTGTTTTGATATTTTTTACTTTCTTAGTTTCAAGTGCATTTGAAACTAAGATCACAAGAAATTCAGCCCTTTCTAAAGTGGCCAAAAAAGTCATGGGGCTCCTATTGTGCAGTGGAATACCAAAGGGTACTTCAAGTATGAGATTAAAGCTCCTTTGGGCAACACTAGTAGTGACTTACTATGTGGTAAGAACAAAGCAAGGTACAATGAAGAGAAGAGTAAAAAAAATTTTAGTCTCTGGGAAAATGAATAAACAGTAAACCAAATAGAAGAATACATAAAGTTTTTAGAATTGTAGATTTGTTCCAATAATGGCAAGACCCAGCAAAACATTCAACAATCAGTTGAGAGCTAGGTTTTATTCATGGTACTTTAAGCCAAGCTGGTAATTTATTTCAAGTTCGTAAAGTGTTAATGACCATCGGGATAGTGATTATTATTATGATGATGATAATGATAATAACTTATTATGATGATTAATATAATTACTTTTATTACCTTTCACCTTATTACTTGATTAGGTAGGCCAGAGGAAATCTCATGCATTTTTCAGTATTTTTCAGTATTTTTCAGTACTTGTTAGTATTTTTCAGTATTTTTCAGTACTTTTCAGAGTTTTCAATATTTTCAGTATTTTTCAGTATTTTTCAGTATTTGTCAGTATTTTTCAATATTTGTCAGTATTTTCCAGTATTTTTCAGTATTTTTCAGTACTTATTAGTATTTTTCAGTACTTTTCAGTACTTTTCAGTTTTTTTCAGTATTTTTCAGTACTTTTCAATATTTTTCAGTATTTTTCAGTAATTTCAAGGGGTTTTCTTTGGCATTCTCTAAAGCTAATCTGTGAGCTCTAATACATGNACCTTTCACCTTATTACTTGATTAGGTAGGCCAGAGGAAATCTCATGCATTTTTCAGTATTTTTCAGTATTTTTCAGTACTTGTTAGTATTTTTCAGTATTTTTCAGTACTTTTCAGAGTTTTCAATATTTTCAGTATTTTTCAGTATTTTTCAGTATTTGTCAGTATTTTTCAATATTTGTCAGTATTTTCCAGTATTTTTCAGTATTTTTCAGTACTTATTAGTATTTTTCAGTACTTTTCAGTACTTTTCAGTTTTTTTCAGTATTTTTCAGTACTTTTCAATATTTTTCAGTATTTTTCAGTAATTTCAAGGGGTTTTCTTTGGCATTCTCTAAAGCTAATCTGTGAGCTCTAATACATGGCATTCTAGTTAGCACCAATATATACTGGTCTATGGAACTGATGAAATCCTAGGTACGAGAAGGCAAGTCAGGAACTTGATAATATTTTCTTGCTATATTTCAGCATTGTGCTTTACTTAGGTCTTTTCCGGATAGAAAGATTAATTTCCTCCAAAAAGGTTATAGCACACATATATATAAGTCTTACGTTAATGTCTTGATGACAGCAGTAAGTGGGGTCTTTGTTGGAGTGCGAACATTCAGAGCTCTTACATATATATATGTCATTATTACTTCCACTTTTATTAGCATTAGTGATAGTTGCATTGCTATTTCTGTTGTTGTTGCTGTAAATTAAAGCTTTCGCCCAAGCTGTTGAATGCGGAGTATTTTTCCTCGGTAGCGCAAGCTAAGACATGTAGTTAAGAGCCAGCCGTGTTACTTTTTCTTCATAACTCTGAAACATTTTTGCAGACCCGTTGAGAGACAGTTTGAGCTCCGGGGGAAATAAACAGCACAAGCCCTTTTCCTCCGACTGAATCCAAAATAGCAAAAACACTTTATGTTTAACACCATTCTCCTCAATAGCTGCCTGGCTACCTTCGGATACTGTGAGTAACTGTCATTTATTTTCCCCTTTGCCAGAAATTCAGTGAAAATGTATATTCCGGTGGGAAAAAGAACACTCTCTTAGAGAATTTTCGGCCATTTTTAACAAAGCTTCCTGATCTCTGCAACAAGACTGCAGAGATTGGTGCCTGGCACGTCTTTTGTACTATTTCTTGCCTGAATTATCTGGTTCTTTTGATCAACGGTCACAAGAATTTCTAGCCAAATAGCTATGGTGAAATTAAAATGCAAACGAAGGAAAATATGTACGTGGTGGTACCGCTGATATCTGTTGTGGTTTTTGTGAAAGGTTAAGCGTGAGTAGCTCCTGAAGTGCAGCTTTTCTGCCCGGAAGATGAGCAACAAAAGGGCCGAAACCTGCAACACAGTCTTGCCATATAGTTCCGAAGTGCATTGAAGATTAAATGTTACTTTGCAGTCAGTACCTTCCATCTTGAATAGTGATAAATAAAAGGTTATACGCAGACGGTATCGCTCCAAAAGAGTAGGTAACTTTTGAGTAAGTGATATTTGAGTAACTGACTTCTGAGTAAGTGACAAAAGAGTAGGTTACATTATTATTATCATCACCATAATTACTATTAGTATTATTATTATCACCATTATTACTATTATTATTATCATTATCATTATTACTATTGCTATTATCATTATTATCACTGTGCTATTTCTAGTCTTTCTGTTTCCAGTCCTCTACATCCAGTGACAGTTCAGTTGTGTTGCAAACTGTATTGAGTAGATCAATTTCATTGTAAATTTTCTAGATCGTTAATTTGCAAATAAAACCATGTGAAGTTTAAAAAAAATTATTATTACTATCATTATCACTATTATTATAAAACTCTAGATCACTGCTTATGATCTTAGTTACCCGGTTATTTTTTTNAAAGAGTAGGTAACTTTTGAGTAAGTGATATTTGAGTAACTGACTTCTGAGTAAGTGACAAAAGAGTAGGTACCCTATAAGAGTAGGTGGCCTAAAAGAGTAGGTGCCTTAAAAGAGCAGTGTCCTGAAAAACATCGCCATGAACACCTAATACAGGTAATAAAGATGTAGCTCCGTATCACGCCTCCCTTGCCTTCCTGCACACTTGTCTAGAGTGCTGAAACATGTACATGTATGCTGAAACATGTTCATGTATGCGCTCATGTATTTCAGGGTAGTTTTATAGCTACAATTACTCTTTTAGGGCACCTACATGTATTTCTTCTGTCACCTACTCTTTTCATCGCTTACTCTTTCCCCACTTACTCTTCTAAGGCACTTACTCTTTTGAAAACTTAATCTTTTCCCACTTACTCTTTTAAGGCACTTACTCTTTTATCACTTTTCCAAATATCACTTACTCTTTTATTACTTACTCTTTTAGGACATAATCTACGCAGATATAGCATTGCAAATAAAAAGGTTAAAGCTTCCGTGCACGACTCTGCAGAACCTGTTCCGCAAAGACTGAGTGAATGGCAAGCACAAAAAAAGGAAACGCTGAATTGATCAAGGGATTCAATGCTTTAATATGCGCTTAAGGACCATTGCATTCCTCAAACATACTTGTCGAATTTTTCATACCCTTGACGACGACAGTCATTAACAGGTACTCTATTTTTTCCAAGTGCTCAGGAATAAAAAGGCAATATCAGCCCCAGATTTGCTGCAGTACTTAACAAACTCAGGCAGTCACTCATTTATACAAAAAGCATAATCTTCTCTCTGTAAGTAAAATAAAATAAATGTAGTATGTACTCCATGGTTGGAATCAGAAGTTCCGTCTCCCAAAACCAACAAACACTTCGCCATGTCTCGTTCTCTTAAAATACACAAATTAACCCTTGCAGAACAAGCCTTGATGAACTCCGTTTGTGATTGTAGTAAAAGATAAAGTACATGCAGCCTGTTTCCTTTCTGTTGAGTTTCCTTTACTCTGAAAATAAGCTCCTGAAATGGGTCAAAGTTCCAAGATTCCAAGGAAGTTCCCGTTGTGCAGATTTCCGATCCGAAGCAAAAACCCACGAAATGCACGCCCCTTCTATCCATGGAATAAGGTGACATCAATAATCCTACTTTTTCTATTGTTCAATTGTAAGTCACATCCCTTTTCCACCATCGGATCTATTCCTCCGACTATTTTCAAATGTCTAAAATCCTCACCAATACAGATAACACTCTATGCGGTAAGCTCTTTCCCTCTTCTAGAATTCTTTCCCATCTAGTATTTTTATTCAAACCTTTAGATAAACCTAGTCCTGATTGTAAGGGCTTTCTTGTAAGATGAGAAAGCAATCTGCTTGGTAATCAATACACCGCTTCCTTAACAGAACTATATAGAACCCATTTTCTTTCAGTTGTTTCTCCATTTTCGTGCTTACAGAGAAGAACAGAAAGTGGGAATTTTTACGTACTTATGAATACTTATGAATATCTCTTCTGGAAGCATTTCTAGTCAGCCTCTATCTCTACATCTGTAACATCAAGCTGGTGGTTTCCGGTCTCTCGAGGATGGCCAGGGAGGTCAGCTTTGTAGTCGAACTAAACTTCTACTCTGCACCAAGTACGGTCTAGCCTCTTCTCAAATTTAAAACTTGAGTCAGAGTCAATGACTCTTTGTGGTACAATGTACCACAATGTACCACATGCTATTAATTTTAGGTTTGAAAAAGTTTTTCATCACATTCTTGTTTGCTTTGAGTTGGATCACTTTATTTGAATGACCCCTGGTACTCTTAATGCTGACAAGCATATTTTTGGCCATAAATATCGCAGGATAACTTCTTCAGGAACGAAATTGGTGCAGCTTATGTCGCATCTTCAAGCAGATCTGTCTTTGGGAACGTATTCGAAGTTCCAACATCACATGATGATGGAAACTCTATTGTACTCGATAAATTATCTCGTTCAATGTGGGTTTCTTCAAGAATTTTAATTTCAGTATCAACTTGCTGCCTCATCAAGACAACTTTTTGGTCCATAATGACTTATTCTGTAACCTCATTGTCTACCGCCTTAACAATTTTCGTTTCTTCAACTTGAAATAAAGTGCAAGACCCTTGTTTTGTTTCTTCGTTTCGCTTTTCTTTCACACTCTTTTTCTGTACACCAGATTTGTATTTATATGACGACATATCTAAAATGTCTTCTTCTTCTTTCGGCGTTTCCCCTTTCAGGAGTCGCCACAGTGAATTGACTTCTTCCACTTACGTCGGTCATGTGTATCTTGCTTGGCCGGCCCAAGTTCCCTCATGTCATCTCCCACACAGTCCCTCCATCTGCTCCTTGGCCTTCCCTGCTTTCTCCTGCCAGGTAACTCCTTGGCCAACACCCGTTTAGATCCCCTTCCCTCCTTTGCACCTATCTAAACTGCATCACTTATAAAATTTCGCTGTGATTTTAATAAATCTCACTCCAAAACCCTAATCTTGATAAAATAATGTCAGACCTTAAAGCTGGATTATAAGCTTGTGAGTAAATATTATGAGTGAAAAGGATATAAAGGTCATTCAAAACAGGGTAAAAATACTGGAACGGAAAAAAAACATTTTAATAGAAACAGGAAGAAAACTATTAATTTCTATTGGCATCAGAAAATGACTCCTTATTATTTCCGACCGTGCATTACAAGCTCAAAATAGTTTCCAGTCATTTTGTGAAGTGGCCTCAGAGGTAAAAAAATCCCACTAAATCAAATGTAATAAAATGTTAGCAAATAACAAATCCGAAGAAACTATCATAACTAAGCCTCCAACAAGCAGTCTATATTAAAGTTACCTAGTGTTAGCAACTTTTTCTCCCAGCCAACATTAGTTTTTAACTTTTTTTTCCCACCTTTTTCTTTTCTTTTGTCCTAATAAAAACTCCAAATAATAATGCCATAACCTCTACCTTGTTCCTATTCAACATCCTATCTATTTTCTATTTGATATTTATTCACCTTTTTTCACTTTTTCAAACGAATGCTCTGTGGCTGGCAAAACACCATTTACATCCCTATCATTATTATTATTATTATCATCACCATAATTACTATTAGTATTATTATTATCACCATTATTACTATTATTATTATCATTATCATTATTACTATTGCTATTATCATTATTATCACTGTGCTATTTCTAGTCTTTCTGTTTCCAGTCCTCTACATCCAGTGACAGTTCAGTTGTGTTGCAAACTGTATTGAGTAGATCAATTTCATTGTAAATTTTCTAGATCGTTAATTTGCAAATAAAATCATGTGAAGTTTAAAAAAAATTATTATTACTATCATTATCACTATTATTATAAAACTCTAGATCACAGCTTATGATCTTAGTTACCCGGTTATTTTTTTGTGTATCAACCCGCGAACCGCATTTTTAGATGTTCAGTACATTTGAAAGAGCCCTCACTGTTCGTAGTAAACATCCTTTTTGCGTAGTTTTGAATGTGGAATTTGGGTTACAGTATTCTGCCAGCTTAAGAAACTGTTTCAGATGGTACCCAGCACTCACATAACGACCGGAATAACCTTGGCGTTGCTACATTCCTAGATCCTCTTTAATTATCATTGTAAATCCCAGTACTTTGTTACGTTTTTCTCTCAATTTTTTTTTAAACCCTCGTGTCAAATGGAAAAGGTAATATCTATGATAAAACGAGTTCGTTTTGGTTTGTCAACAAGCACAATGTCAACATTACTGTGTTCTCTCTCTTTCTCCGTATATATCTTTAATTGCCCGAGCACCTCAACCTTAATATGTTCCATTACTTTGCTGGTCTACGCTAATATCATTTTTTACAGTATGCTATTAAATCACAAAATGTTGTGTAATCACTCGGAAAGAGCAACACTATTAACGAGAATAACGACAACAACAACAACAACAACAATAATAATAATAATAATAATAATAATAATAATAATCATCATTATCATCGGAGCACTGGGTACTATATGTAAAGATTTTCACGATTGGCTTGGGAAAGTTTGCCCTGATTTACATTTTGGAACTTTACAGAAGGCTTGCTTGTTGGGAACAGCAAGGACTCTGCGCTTTGCAATGAATATCTAAGGTTGTGAGTCGCAACTTGATGTTCAGTTAACATCTTCCGGTTTGTAACCGAGCTTCAAAACGAAATAATAATAATAATAATAATAATAATAATAATAATAATAAAAAGAATAACGTCATAATAATATTTGTAAATGTATGCATTGGAGGTTATGTAGAATGTATGGCCTGGATTCACTAACGAAATGGTGTGAACTTACTCACAGGTTTCTGTTGCAAAAAATCGAGTTAAGATACTTTGCGACTTTGACATCCAGTGCCACCGAGAAGTCGTTGTGAGAAAGTCCGATGTTGTCCTAATCGACAAAGGAAAGAAAAAACAATAGTTATTGATGTTCTAATACGGGAGACGTTAGAGTGGTGGGGAAAGAGCAATAAATTCTTTTAAATTAAATTTTTTAAGTCAGTAAATTTAGGCCATTATGAGATGAAATCGCCTGACTTTGGAAAATAAAAGAAAGTTGAAATAATACCTGTGGTTGTATGTGCATTAGGGACTGTCTTAGAAAATTCAAAGAGTATTTAAATGACATTGAGATAACAATGATCGTCGAGCATGCACAGAAAATAGTCCTGTTAAGCGCCGTATGAATTTTACGTTTAGTTTTGGAGCATTCAAGATAGTTGTGAAAGAGATGTGATTCCATAGATAGCAGACAGCTATGCATAAGGACGTCTTGATTACCAAAGCTTTTATAAGCTTTGTGATAAGTAATATTGAATATGATAATAATAATAATGATAATACTACTACTAATAATAATAATAATAATATGCCCTTTGGCATACATAACAACATGGTTCTTGGTGCCTATATGTTGTTGTTTTTGTCAACAAACAGGGCAATAACAAATATCCAGTCTGAATTCAATGCTGCAATACCAGACTTAGTACTAGTACTAGCATATCTTTCCATGTATTGTTAGCTATCAGACTAGGAGTGGGGAGTGCTGTAGTCATGAGTTGTTGTCATACAACAACAACCGCTTGAGCAATGTGCCTTTCCTCACTGATTGTAGGGCTGCACTTGCAAGGTTGAAATGATGTTGCCATTTTAATTTGGCTTTCTATTTATCTAACTCTTGTGGCTACAGTATATGTGCCTGCATTCAGCTTTCCTGGCTTGTTGCTGGGTGCCGAATGTGGGTTTTTCACCCATCCATCACTAGATGGTGTGTAAGCACTCGATAATAATAGTAATATGTAAAATTTCTATTAATCATTACGTATCAAGTGCTTCAATATTGACTTCAAATTTAAAGCTATAATTTGGGCTTAGACACTAAAATTGGAAAGATAATCAATGCGTAAAATAGTAAATAGACTGATATGATAGTTTCCCAGTTCAATCAAATAAACAACCTGTGAACTTTTGTCAATACAATTTGTAAATTAAGTTCAAACTTCAAACTTATCACCATTGTTTTCAAAAAGGCAAGGATAGGAAATAATTGAATTATTGGAGTATTCTTATCAATGCTTTGAGATTAGCATGAATTATTTAAATCAAAGGCAACGTGAGTATTATAATTGACATTGAAGCATCAGAGTTTTTTTTAATCAAGAAAAGAGATCTTGAAAACAACCAAAATTCAATTATTTGCTTTTATTTAATTAAAGCTGGTGTATTAAATATCCCCAATAGTGTTCGTTAAATGGAAATAGAGTTGTCCGTCAAGTGTCAATGATAAATCGTTCAAAGAGATCACTTTCGAACTAACTGGCTTAGTGTGGTCACGTCTGTATCAGCATCAACTACTCTTTCAAATGCTTCCGGATGAAGTAGAGTCTAGAAGTTTAAGAAGTAAAATACAGCACTTTGTATCAACTGGAAAAAGTGAAGTGAAGAAAATTAAAGAGTGAAAAATATTAATTATTTTTTTTAGCTAAAGACCTTAGACGGGTATATATGAGAAGTAGACCAACCACATTTCTGCCATGATAAGAAAAAAGATTGAGAACCTGAGTTTAATGGGAAGGTCCTTGGCAAGAGAGTAAGAAAAAAAGTTAATGGCGGAAGAGAGAACAAAAGAAGGTTACACACCTATAAAGTGGTTGGAGAAAGTGGTAAAAAACAGAGAGACTTTAGGGATTTCATGATCACCAACACTTACAGAAGCAAAACATGTTGATCGGGTAAGACTATACACGCATACACAGACATACACAGACTAAGCTCTCCTCCAAAGTGAGTGACATGCTATCTGGAGCGATTTTTGTGTGCAGCTACGAGGAATGTGGAGCTCAAAAGCAAGGTGCTTTCCTTGATCACAACATCTGTGTGAGCGTATCGTCAAGGATGCAGCATTAGAAATCTGGGGTACCGGTAAACAATGAGTCCGTCCCTTCAAATAACGACCCTCTAGTCATTAATTGGAATGAAATTATGACTAAGAAACCCGCATTTTAAAGTAACTAATTATTTTTCAAGTCAAACATGAATCCCCGCAAAAAATACCATGTAACAAACGAACATTTACATTTGCTGTATGTGGTAAAGCTCACTTGCTTTTAATATTATGCCCAAATGGTTGTGCACACATTTCTATGGCTTGTGTAGTGAATAACGACTGAAATTATTGAATATCTTAAAGCTCTTTATGGCCCTAAACCTGAGAAAAAAAAGGAGGAGCTTCATATTCCTCGCTATTATTTTTTGTATAATATTGGTTAGGAGTCATTATTTCACAGTGAATAATAATTGGGAATTCAATATGGGGATCCAAAATTGACACTGATACCGTATCCTTCATGAATTCAAACAGTTTCTTTGCTTGGCTTACTAATGGCGATAACAAACAGTGCTGGACATAATGGCTAAAACTGATACAGATAAACCGGGATTCTTATGTTTTCTTTTCTGCAATCTTGTTGGTAATCCAATTTTACAGTCTTGACACAATTTCTATTCACCCTTTAGCTTGATAATTTTCTTCTTAACTGCAGTTAATGGTTTCCCCGTTTAGGATCAGCGGTATGTGTTACTGATCTAAATATTTCGTTTCTTTTGAAAAGGATGCCCACTGCAGATGGATTGAAATGGATACGGGTTTTTTCTTATGATTGTTGTTTTTTTTGGTTTTGTTCATAGTTATTTTGTTTTTTAAACTATCAACTTGTCGCCTGCGCATGTTTATTTATCTCGTCTTAGCTTTTTCTAATAAGAATCTGTACCTTGACATTAATTCTATAAATACTCTTTTAGTCGTACAAAACCAACCACTAACTTAGCAACTGACATAAACCGCTATGGAGAAGAATAATAGTAGCGAAAAGGCACGGTAGCTTTTGTAAAGGTGATAAATGGTTGGGCCAAATAAAATAGATAACAAGTTCAAATGAGATTGATTTATGTCGTGGACCAAATAGTGAACAACACTTAGTACATGCCACTTTGAGCCACAAGAGGCGAATTCTATTGATTGTTATATGATGTGTAAACCTCAGTGATTTTGGTGAATGTTTCTTAATCCCCGTGGTTGGTTGGCATTCTTAAGATTTGATCCCGAGTATAACTAATTCAATTACTCATACTAAGAAAGCCGAAACAAAGGCAGGAGTTATCAAAACGACATTTACTGTTGTGTTTCACTGTTCACTGAAAGTCTTAGTAGTTAAAATCTACCCTTGTTAGTACAATTCAGTTGACATAAAACAGTAATTCTTGTAAAAGAGGAATTTTATTGAGGCAATAGTTTAAACAATACAAAGAAGAAAGAAGTTAAGTCTTACTTTGAATCGTTTTATTTAAATCAATGATAAAGCAATTGAAGAAATTCAAGAGAGCAGTGTTGTGTGAAAGATAAAAAGAACAATGCTTTTGCGTGGTAAAACATGGACCAAATCTAAAGGAACTCTAGAAAATGTCAGCTGTCATCAGTTTTAAAAAAAATACTCAATGATAAAATTTTTTATCCATGTAAAAACACAACAGCCACGGTCTGTGGAATATTGTCGGTTGTAAAAAAACAACAACAAAAATTAAAGTCCTCGTATCTCTGAGTAGGCAACCTCCGGTCTTAAAGACCATGATATACGCCTTAAATTTCTTTGTCCTGACGACTCCGGATAAAACTCAACGGATATTTTAACGACGGCGCCTGTAGCAGTTTCCGCAAATAATTGCATCATAATTCACATCTAGGTTTGTTAAAGGCTCCTTTCTTCTCTTCATGCCCTCCTTCTTTCTCTGTATAAGGAGTTTTTCAAATGTTCCTCCTCTCATTGCAAATTGTCCTTCCAAGATTAACGTTTTGTAGAGCTCAAATCCCAGCTATTTGCATTCATATTTAACGATTTCATGTCACGTTTGCTTTAAGCGCATCTCAACAAAGGGCGTCCATTTTACATAGAGGCATTACCAACTTTCCTGGAAAGAATTGTTTTGGGAATATGCTTATCATCTGTTCTTTTGACATCTCCAAGCCATCTCAATAATTTCTGCTTCTAATTAATTAATTAATTAATATATAAAATGTGTAACAAATCTATTATTGTGAAAAAGTAACCTAAAATTGTCTGAAATATTTTTTCTTTCTTTCAACGTCGTTTCAATCACTTTCGAGGCTCGGACATGCTCTGGACTACAAATCATTCTGAAGTATTAACGACCTCAATCAAATTAACATGTCATTTGTAACTTACAGGTATAAGAATAAAACAAAGAGAAGTATGTCTTGGCAGCATCAAGGATTGGAGAGAAGAGAACTGGGAAACAGGATAGATCACGTGGTGTGGCGATGTATTTCGTGCCAACATTGAATCTCCACATCAGTGAACTTCAGGCACTACTTCGTACAGCTAGCGTTTTCTCACGAGTCAATCTAACAATAGATGTACGTCTAACTGAGCCCTGTTTTAACATCCTTACTGTGAATGATTAGTGAGTAAACCAAAGTAAGAATAAAGACAATAAATGTTGATAACGATAGAAAATTGATTCTCAGGGTGATACGAATACAAAAGTAATTTGTGACTTTTACGAATATGAAATTTAGTGATTAAAGGCAATGGAATTTTATATATATATAATATAATATATGTGTGTGTAAGTGTGTATAACTGTGGTCTACCTCTGGTATTACCTATAGCAAAGCATCAATCAATTACAATATTTTGAAGCCTTCCTCTTTCCCTTGAATAGCCCAGGAGTCCTTTCTTTCCTTACCAGTCTTATGTTTCTTGGCTTCAAATACCACTTTTCTTAGTGCTTTTTTATCTGGGCCTTCCTTCATCAAGTACAAAGTGAAAGAGCAAGGTTGACTATATTTGTATCATGTATCTGTTGACGTAATAAGTATAAAGATAAAGAGAGCAAGAAACTGGTTTGATAGAAATTAGCGTGACACACAACATGTCAAAGTAAATAACTTTTCCCCAAACAAAGTACTTCAATTAATTCTGTTCCGCAGCATAACGTCTATCTACGAGAAGGTTGTAGAAAAGAGAAGAGTATGGAGGATAAGGCAACTGGTGGACTATTGATGCTTTTAAGAGAGGCTCTTAATGTCAAGAAACTGTTTGGCCTTTTAATATAATTTATTTCTACAATATTCCTCAGAATCTTGTATTGAAATGTAAGATACCTCTGTATTCTGTATTGTACTTGCTGAAGTATACTACTTCTTTCACGCTTCTTTCACGCTTCTTTCACGCTTCTTCATTTTGTTTTGATTCTTAGCTCACCCTCTGAATCCTGATGCGCTATACTTATTTAAAAACGTTAAAGTCTTGCGTAAGTCTTTTGCCTAGTATTTGACAATAAAAACAAGTTGACTTTTAAATGACACCATTGGAATCTCCGAGGCTATAGATTAAAATTAGGTTGTCTATCGGCAGGGGTTTCGACCATTAAATACCTAACTCTGAGATGATGCCTTTGAGTCTCGGACATATCCGAAAACCTAAATGACCTATAATTTGACGTTTATATAAAGTACCTTTTAAAGTATAAGTTGGCACTTGCAGCTTTAGAAGTCAAATTATTATAACTTAAAACAGTTCCTTCTGTTATTTAAAAACGTCACAACAGTGACGTCAAAAAAGGAAAGGAGGATTTGATTTGAAAGACGATTTCGATTATAATATCGTATATTTTTATTTTCGGTTAAGCTATGGCTGACATGGAGATTAACATATCGGACCAGACGTGGGCTACCACAATTTATTAAAGATTGCCACCTTGTTTCGAACCCTGACCAATTGCTTCTAGGTTCCTTGACTAATCCACTGCACTACTGAGAAGTGCAATGAAATAGCCACCAGACCTTGAAGCCCTTGAAGCCTTTCAACCCATCAGTTCTCTACAACAGTAGCCCATTTCTGGTCAGATATGTTAATCTCCGCGTCAGCCATAGCCTAATTGATTAGATGTATACACAGCATGGCTCTGATGAAGGCGAAATGCCGAAACAAAAATAATTACACTGCCTACAGTTCTAGAGAGCTAATGTTTTTTAAAAATTCAAGGTTTGGCAATTATATCATATATATATATGTATATGTATATGTATATATACATTTATATATGTATATATATATGTATATGTATAAAATCATGAATAAAATTCAGTGAATCGTAGTATTACAACAGATCGCCAAAAATCATTAGAATGAGAGACAAGCAATCCCGTTATCCTCCTCGGATTCTCGTTTCTACATCCACAAAACGGAAAGCGAGGTCTGCAAACTTTTAATATTTTCTGCAAGGTTTCTCGATTAGTATTAATCACCAACAGTCTTATAGTAATTGATACTCACAAATGTTGAATACTTCAAACTTCAACAATACTTCAACATTTGTGAGTCATCAAAATAGTTGATGACTCACAAATGCTACCTTTGATAACATGAACTTTTCAACTCCAAACATCCTTATACGCAATAACATAAAGACCTTAAATTCATGCGAGAAGGGGGACTTCTAGTGAAAGTAATAAGTTTATTGTAATTCCTTTAAAAAATTGCCTTGGTCCAACTAAACACTTGCGATGGGGAAAATTGTCGCGCGTGCGTATCCAGCAACTAATATGAGATAAAATTTTAGCACGCATTTCATTATACGCGTTTCCCTAATTTCATGATGTAATCTAAGCCTCGCTTTCAAAACGAGACCCGTATGGACAGAAATTAAAGATTGTGTCAGTAGCTCCTTAAAAAAGTAAACAAACTACTTCATTGTGAGTTGTACTTAAGAAGTTAGAAATATTACAAACCTTTTAGAAGAAAACATATTATTTATTTCCTAAACTACTGTTAAATCAAGAACATGCTTAATATTAATTCGAGGTTTTTTCCATCAGAAGAAGTGAAAACAGGAGAACGATCAATGTACTGCTGTGTACCTGAATGTGGAAGTTCTTTTTATAATAGTAAGAAGGAAAAAACAAATATTGCACTATTTTCTTTTCCTAATAAAGATACCAAACCAGATCTTCATAAAGCTTGGAGTAAAGAAATATTAAAATATAGAAGGAAATGAGGTGCTGATAAATTTGAAATCAACAAGTATACTAAAGTTTGCCAGTTGCATTTAAGCCAGAGGAAATAAAAGTTAGCATGGGTCGCGGTATTAAAACTTTGAAACCTGGGGCCATTCCAAGTGTATTTACCTTTAAAAAGCCAAGATTAAGTAAATCTAGAAAGTCGCCATTAAAAAGACAAAAACTATTTGTTACTCCCTCTGAGGAAGAAGGACTTGATAATGAAGCAGTAGGTGAACAACTTGATTTTCAAGAAGAAAAATGTAGCAGTTGTGAAAGGTTAAAATCAGAAAAATTACTTATTCAAAAAAAGTTTGAACAATGCGAAGAAAGCTGCAAAAAACTTTTAGAAGAAAATAAAAACCTCAAATTATTGAACACAAATTTGAAAAATCATGTATTTACATATGATAATATACAGAATAATGACATATTGTTCAAGTCTTTTACTGGTATAAGAAAAGAAAAGTTTGATATTTTATTTACCTACTTAGATCCAGGAGCAGAATGTGAAAATATCAAATATCATTATCCTACTAATAAACCAAAATCAGAAGATAATTTACCTGAAGATTTGATATCATCACCATCATTTTTGACTCCTGAATCTAAACCTGGACCGAAACCAAAAATGAAACCAGTTGATCAGCTATTTATGTTTTTAACATGGCTAAGACTTGGTTTTACGTTAAAGTTTACATCATGGTTGTTTAACACTCCACAATCTACTGTTTCTAGATACCTGATCACTTGGTCCAATTTTGTTTACCTTAAACTTGGTGCCATTCCAATTTGGTCTAATTTGGAACAACTTCAGAGAAACATGCCAAAAAGTTTTAAAGAAACTTATCCAACTACAAAAGTGATAATAGATTGTACTGAGTTATATTGCCAAAAACCTTCAAGTCTTACTATTCAAAGTAGCTTATTTTCACACTATAAGCATCATGTTACATACAAAGGATTAGTTGGTATAGCTCCATCAGGTGCAATATCATTTGTCAGCGAGTTATTTAATGGATCTATCTCTGATGTCGAAATAGTCAAACGCTCAGGATTTTTGCAAAAGGAACTATGGGAAAATGGTGATTCTGTAATGGCAGATCGGGGATTTACGATAAAAGATTTACTACAACCTATGGGTGTATCCCTTAATATTCCAGCCTTTCTCAGTGGTAGAAGTCAGCTTTGTCATGAAGAAGTTATAGAAAGTCAGACAATTGCAGCTGTAAGAATTCATGTTGAACGTGCTATACAACGAATTAAGAAGTATCGACAAATACGAAACGAAATACCACTTGTACTTCATGGCACAGTAAATCAAATTTGGACTGTTAGTTGCTTATTATGTAATTTTATGGATCCCTTAATACAGCAGTAATATATATTGTTATCACATTATACCATTCTTCATAAGAAAATTAGTTTAGCTTCAGTGTGCCTTTCAAGAGTAAAAGGTCAGACGAAATTACATAATTATAGATACAATTTTTATGAAGTTGTATAATGTGGTAACAAGTGATTTTTATAAAAATAACCTAATTTATCAATAAGATCCATGAAGTAGGATTCATCAAAATCGACGTTCACCATTATAATACCTTGGTACACATATACAATAAATAAACATTGTGTAAGCCCAGATAAACCCAAAGCTATCTGTACTTGCGTATAATAACCAAAAGCATGATCCTTTTTTTAAAATAGTTCACCATTCGGCAATGAACCAATGTAAAATTTCTCATCATTCATTAAATCATTAGGATTAACGTTTCTTTTTGTGTAAGGGCACTTTACTTCCATCAAAAATGAACCCGACTTCGTAGAAACAAGACTATGAAGAGCAGTTTTCATAACAGGATATTTTACTGTCTCTTTGTTTCCTGGAACACCCCATTTTCTAAGTACACTAGTACATGCTCTTTCAGTTGGTACTACCTTCAATGAATGCAATGAGTATTCTGCCAGTTCGAAGAGTAAAGCCATTACATGGTTGCAATACCCACTTAAACCAGCAGGACAGTTACATTTTGCTTTATCCACCTCACTGTTTTTTCGGTTAATAATAATCCTCTACTTGCCTCTGCAGTTTTTTCATGCTTGCTCGACATGAAGCTTTGGCTATAAAATACTTTAAAGTTCGTGCAGTAAACAAACTTTCCGATAAAATGTAACGTTCCTGTTTAAACTTAAGCCCTCTTTCTAATGTTTTTTTAATATGTAACCTTTTTATTTTGCCACACTTCCCAACATGGAGGTCTATTTCTCGCCTAGTAAATACTGGAAGAAAATCCAGAGATTTTCCCCATGTCAAATTTTCTTTGGATTTGTTTTCTGTAATTAACGTAACGTCCAGATCAGCATTTATATCTCGTAATAACAAATTTTGAACATTTATATCCGAAAGAGATCCACTAAAATTGACAGTTGCCTCAGGTTTTTTAATAATTATAAGAGTTTCGAGTTCTATCTCCGCTTCCTCCATTTTTGTTTATAATTTTGTCCATATGGGTCTCGTTTTAAAGTCGAGGCTAACATTACATCATAGAATTAGGGAAACGCGTATTGAGATCGATAAGTTCCTAATGACGAATAGTGTAGTGTCAGCTAAAATGGCTAATGAAATGGGATAGCCAGATAGCCAACTGAAGATAATTCGGCATGGAAAAATCCGCCCTTTAGTTCTCCTATCAGTTAAGCAAGTCTGTGATATTTCTTTTTCAAGCGTGTAACATATTTCATAATATTTTAGTATAAAATGACAATCAATGAAAAAGGACAAAATAGTCTTGTCTACCAAAATATACGAAAGTTTATTATTATCAGGAAATGAATGAACGGGGGCGTTAGGTAGACCTTTCTTCTTGCTCTGCTCTGTGGATAGCCGATTTGGCTGAGAAAACTTGCGGTGACCCATTCAATATGTTCATTAAAATTGTATGTTTCTTTGCTTGAACAAAGAAAAAGCGGATAATATGAAGCTACATAAGTAATGTCTCCATTTTCATAAACGTTGTTTTGACTCCCTGGCAGTTTGTGGTTGAGTAATACTATTTTGGTAAACTTGTAAGTTTGTGTATTGATTTCAAACCCATGGGCTTGGATTTCAACTCATGTGGTTCGACGAACAGTATATATGTATATATCACTACAGTATATATTTATATATTATTATGTATTTTTATTTATTTATTTACGAATATTTATACAGGATAAAAGCTTCAGTTATTTACATATTTACATAAATACTGTTATCAATGTTTGTCCTGTAAATATATGTATTATTGAAAATTTTTTAATTTTATATCATCAGATTGTTATATAATAATAATCTATTTTGTATTTTTGGCTGTTGATATCTTATAAACATCGTTATATGATATCACTATATTTTTACATTATTATATCACATTAAAATCCTTTTGCGCAACTGAATGAATAAATGCTCATACTGAGTTTACTAAAATTTTGTTATCAAAGTAATTTTCAAATTTTCTCCTTACTGTTATTTTTACAGGCGACTGCAACAAAAGGGGGATCTATAGATTAAAATGTTTTGTCAACCCACAAATACTGATTATATTAGGAACTGTAAGTTATTTCCAGGGCGCTGAAAAAGTTCGAGGTTTTTTAAGAAAGGTTTTGAAATCACATAGCAATAGATATTATCCATAAGGTCCCCCTTTTTTGAAAGCTGATCCCACCATTTATAAACTACTCATGCCGCCCTTACTTCTTCTTATGAATTAATCTGTGAAAAAAGTTTTATCTTTAGTACATGTTATCTTATTTTATTGCAAAGCATAGGGTCTAGCCTCACAAGTGCAAAGGTTCGTACAAATAAATAAAAAAAGCGAGTTTTATTATACAGTTTTTATTGTACGGTGTTGATTTGCTGATCAAGCAAAGCGCACTTTTGCTGTTTTGATATTGTTATTTAATATTATTATTATTATTTCGTTTTGAAGCTCGGTTTACAAACCGGAAAATGTTAACTGAACATCAAGTTGCGACTCACACACAACCTTTAATTATTCAGTGCAAAGCGCAGAGTCCTTGCTGTTCCCAACAAGCAATCCTTCTGTAAAGTTCCAAAATGTAAACCAGGGCAAACTTTCCCAAGCCAATCGTGGAAATCCTTAGATATAGTACCCAATGCTCCGATGATAATGGGAACCACTTGTACTTCCCTACAATTCCAAATTCGTTTCAATTCCCACTTAAGGTCCTGGTATTTGTTGATTTTTTCTCTCTCTTTTTCGATAACTCTGGTATCAAAGGGGCAAGCTACATCAACTATCGTACATTTCCTATTTTCTTTATCAAAAATAACTATGTCAGGCTTGGTATGTTCCAAAACCTTATCAGTCTGGATTTTCATGTCTCAGAGTATTTTCACTTTTTTATTTTCAATTACATCTTCTGGATGGTGATCATACCAAATTTTTGAATGTTAAATGTTGTGGTCTTTACTGCTTTTATTATTATTATTATTATTATTATTATTATTATTATTATTATCATGTATTTTACTTTCTGTGTAGTTTATTACGTCCTTTGGAGCCGGGTCCAAAAGATTGACCTGGGGAGCCAGAGGAAAACTGTTGCTTTCTATTTTATTGATAGTACTCTCCCTAGAATGTGTGCTGTTCCAAAGGAGGGATATCTTCTGGATTTCTTGGATGTTGATTTTACCAGGGATTTTGTCGGTGTATTTTTCTAAGCTCTTCTTCACACGTTCCAAAGCTCCAATGACCACTGGTAATGTTGCTGTCTTTGTGCCCGACATCCTCTTGATTTTAATCTCTAAGTCTTTTTACTTTGACTGCTTTTTTGTTACTTTAACCGACTTCTGGGGGGTACATTGAAACTCGAAAGATTAATGTATATTTCTGTTAATTGCAGGTAAAGCTTTGAAGGGGTAGATTCTATTTTTGTTTTTTATGGATATCGAGTTTCTTTTCACAAAAGTTCAAACTTGCGTAGCGGAATCGTTTATGTATTCCCAACTGTTTTTTAAATCTTGTGTTAACGAAAGAAAGACGTGTTCATGAAGTCGTTTTCTGTTTTATCCATATCGGTTTGGGCTGGCAAACTGATCCTTCTGTGAAAACATTTATCAGGTATTATTATTGTTGTTGTTATTATTATTATTATTATTATTATTATTATTATTGTTATTATTATTATTATTATTATTATTATTATTATTATTATTTTCTCATTTTGGACAGGCTGTTCTTTTTGCCGAATAACATCTCTTGGGCTAGCAACAACTAGCAGCCAATGGCCAAGAGGTTTCTTTAACCTTACATCTCCAATACTTTTCGAAGTATCCTGGCTGTTCCCAACAAGGCTGTTTTTTGTACCACCCCAACACCTAATTCAATATCTAGTTTTTCCATCCATCCATTGAAATCTTTGCTTACGCATCCCATAGCACCTATTACCACTGGTACAACTAGCGCTTTTCTCAACGACCAGAGTCTTATCAATTCCCTCTTTAGGTTTTGGTATTTTTCAACTTTTTCATTTTCTTTGTCATGCACCCTATTATCTCCTGGAACCGCAACATCAATGATTATGCATGACTTCGTCTTTTTCTCTACCAATACCAAATCAGGTCTCCTAGCCTCAATTACGTTGTCGCACTGGATATTCATGTCCNCCAGCAATACTACATATCTCAAGACACTCTAAGATCCAGCTATGGGGGACAAAATCGTAAGCTTTCTTATAATCAATCCACGCCATAGCTAGATTTGTCTTTCTTTTCTTACAATCTTTAAGTATCGCCTTATCAATCAATAGTTGATCTTTAGTCCCTCTACTTTTTCTCTTGCACCCTTTTTGTTCCTCTGGGAGCAATTTCTCACTTTCTAGAAAGCAGTACATTATTATTATTATTATTATTATTATTATTATTATTATTATTATTATTATTATTTGTCTTCTTTTCCCTCGGCTTATTTCTTAGTTACCTGGAGACGTAGCATTAAGGTGTTGGGTAGTTATTACTATATTTTATTTTGTTTATTTTATTACTATATTTATTATGTTTTGATTTCTTTTCTTTATATTGTGCAAAGTTTTAGAACTACTAATCACCGGGCTATTACTCATAGCCTAAGGTATTTGGTCGTTCGTTTATGCTTTTTTTTTAAATTTATTTTATAACATACATTCCTTTCTACTAAGCTCTAAAGGGAGAGTGTTCTTCTAAGGATATATTATTATTATTTTTATTGTTATCGTTGACAATAAACTCAGATTATGGCGGTAATAAACCGGAATTTCTTACCAAATAACAAGAAAACAAGACACTCATAACATAAAGAATTATTCTGGCTGTTCCCGAAAGGCACGATTTCTGTAATGTACTGAAATAGATGGTATGGCTTATTTCTTTTAACCAGCATTCAAAATTATTTGAGACTGTACCAAGTGCTCTAATAATTATTGGTACGACATTGACGGAATCACAATCACTATTTCTGTACTTTGCCTCTTTCTTATCATTCATCCTTATGTCGAAAGGGCATGCATCGTCAATTAACAAGCAAGATCATTCAATCTTTTTGACAAAAACAATATCCGGGTTTATATGGTCAAGATCCTTGTCAGTTTGAACTCTAAAATTCCAAAGTGTTTTTATAGAATCATTTTCAGCTACTTCCATTGGCTTATGTTCATAATACTTTTCAGTGATTTCAATTTGTTCAAGTTTACACAAATGCCAATTTTCCAACAACATCATGCCTCCGTGTACTATAATGTTTCTGTGAGAGTTGCATACACTCTGAAATAAAGTGTGACAGAGTTTCTTCCCATTCCTCATAGAGCTTACAAAGTGGGCTATTTTCGGTCTTGTCCTTACTCCTTGTTCCTGGGCAGCCATTAAATTGGCCTCAGTGGACGTTTCAAGGTCCCTCTTAGTTAGCCAGTCTCAATATTTAGCACCCCTGAAGTCTGTCGTTTTGACAAACACGCTATTAGGTGTAAGAGCTTTATCATGTCATGAATCGTAAGCTTTTATAAAAAAAAGCTTACGACTCATGACATGATAAAGCTCTTAAATCTATGGCTTCCTCTGAGTCCATAAAGTTCAGAATTTTCAACACGGCGATTTTTCATGAAAATTTAAAACCTCACTCTTGCCTTTCCCACATTCTACTACATCTCCTCTCGATACTGCTTGGAGCACCGGTTCTTCACTCTTGGAGACATAGTTATAAATACATTGTTCTGTATTGATGAGACTCTTGCCCCGCATGACTTTTTCAAATAAAGTCGGTCAGTATCCACTTGGGTATAAAACATCCAGAAAGTTGATAGAACCTTTCTCATCTTTTAATCAATATCTTTCGGTTCTTTAGAGTTCCATTAAACTATACCTGCGGTATATCTAACTAAAAATTTACTTTGGAACTAATGACCTTTGTAATATTCCTAATATAAGTTTGGTTTTTAGAATTTTTCTTATTCTCCTTCTGTACTGGTTATTCACGAGTTCTGTCTTTTCGGCATTTTTGATGTTATCTGCCTCAACAACTTCTGGATACTTGTATCCACTCTCTACATCAATCTACTTTATCACTAGATAAAAGACAATGAGATCGAGGTGAAGAGAAAGAGTAAAGGTGAAAGACTGTTGCCCTGGAAAATTTCACATTTGATTTTAAGGTTAACCTAAAAAAACCCAAGCTGATGTTAAGTTTGTTTCAAAATTTCTCACACTCTTTTCAAGTCACTTTTAGATGTTCTCCGCTACTTTAAAAATGTCAAAAGATTTCAGTATTCACGAGTATGGAACCATGTCTCATTTTTTCCGATAATCTATCCATTCCATTCGGAAATTAGTGCATCTATGTTTGCAGCTTTTAATGATCATTTTATCCATTGACAACTGGTTCCACGTGAATTCTTTCTCAACCCTTTTTGTTCTTTGTGAAGCACGTTTTTGCCTAGGTGGGAGAATGAGGACTCAAAAAGTAAGCCTTTGGAAACGTTCGACATAATAGATTAATATGTTATTTGCCTAAAGTTTGTCATCACACTACCTTTGCTTTTGTATTTCATTATTTAGATAGTCCCTTTCATCAACCAAAATGGTATTTCTTCACTTACCAAACCATCGTTAAACAATGGCATTAGGATTGGATAAAACGATGAAGTGCTTTTTAGCCAATATACCTGTACGCGGTCTGGACCTGGTGACTTCCAGTTTGCAAGTTTATTGACCTGTTTTCTCAACATTTATTACGCGATGCTGACATCATGCTGTTTAAGTAAGATACTAATTTCTTTCTCTACACTGTCTATCCACTTTGTTTTTTGTTTGTGTTTAAAGTCCTTTTCCCAGATTCCTCCCCAAAAGTTGTTGGTTAATTCCACATCTTGAATAGCATCATTATCCCCTTTCTTCTCCATCTACCTGTTCAAATAACCATTTTTGATTATTCATAAACATTCTTTATACCTTGTACTGGTTTGTCCTGTTTTCATATCGTTTTATTTTTTCACTTTTTACCGTGACTCTTTGTTGACAGTTCTTCGATATTAAGATAACACCGAGTGTTATCTTAATATCGAAGCGAACACCTATAGTGTTTGTACTGTCTAGACTACATCACATGCATCCTGTATTCCTCTCGTCTTGATAAATATTATATTCAACGCTGTCTCAAGCTGCAGATGTTAGGCTTATTTCACAATGTAACACAAGGGAGCTGATAATGTCAAAAGGAGCAAGTCAAGAATCATGCAAACCAGAGGTAAGGAAGAACAACACGACACAACATAAAAGAACAAATACCTTACAATATAAACTTTTGTAAGAAGAGGGATTTTTTCTTAATGATTTTCAGGGGACCCAAATTGTTAGGACCCTGGTGGAACTGCTCCACATGCGCCGTGGATAACCGGCAACTAGGTGTATATTGGGAAAAGGTGAAAATATCTGATTCGGAGCCCCGTACCTCACTATGTAGGTCAACTGTAAACTGTGAATCTACTGCTCACGACTGCCTGTCCAATTTGCACGGTGAGTACGTACAGACACTTGGTTTACTATATTGATCATGCAATGACCGCACCAAATATCACCTATGACCAGGTAAAGGTTATTTCATCTAAATGTGCTATGGCTATTGTATTTTGTAGTCCTAGCAAGCTCTTCTTGAGTACTTGGTTAAGTTGTGTATTCAGAAGAGGATGAGAATCAATCACACTCGCTTGGCTGTAGTCTGCGGTAACAAGAAACAATTAATTACTGCCTGGTTATCTTTTTTGTATTTAACTTCATCCTCTGTATTATCTGTGCTTTGTGTATCATCTTCAGTTGTAAGTCAAGTCCAAGTTGTATGTCCAAGCTAACTTATGTTCAAGGGTATTTTTTGTGTAATGGATTTATGGTTATGGATATTTATGAATGGACATGGATTATAGATATTTATGGATTTATGGATATGGTAATGGATGTATTTGAAATTTTCATTTTCCGACAGCCATACATCTGATTACAAATGGTTATTTTTAGAAATGCGACAACAACAGCACAACAGCGGCAGCACATAGACAGCATCAGTGCCCCAACCTAATGAAAGCGATTTCAGTCAGTCTCAGTTTGCTCCCATAGCACCTTAATGCTGGCAGGCACTGTGCAAAAGAACCACAGCCTCAGTATGGGCATTGTGTTTATGTATTTCTTATCTGTAAGTTAGGCGGTCATCAGGGCGAAAAAAGGATAAACTCTCGGTCCTATTACACTAGGCACTAAAAGACTAAAGTCCATAAAAAAGGATTCCAGATGTTTGTTACGACAATAGCTATTGATAGTCTGGGAGGAGGAATGGAAGGAAGAAAACGACGAAGTTGCTGACCAGATGATAAAATGTCCGTGAATTACACTTTGCAATAGAAAATAGGCTGTTTTATTGGAGTGTGAGACGCTTGTTAGAAAGGGAAAAAAAGGAGAACTTAATACAAGGATAAGAGACGATAAGCATAACTTTGTAACCAAATATACATATATCTCTATATATACATATATATATATTTATATAAATTTCGATCCGCAAACACGTGATTCGTTATCCCACAACTTATCAGTGCAGATTGGAAACTCTAAGTGTTTCCATGTTTGCATTCCCTGCTAAGACCCGCATAATTGCCATAACAAGAGGAAGGTGAGACATTGCTGGGCATACGCACATTTAGAAGCCAGAGGTGTCGTGATGGGTCAGATTGCTCGAGCAAGAACAGTGAACTATATAAATAAAGAGTGACTAGATATCTGAGCATAATCCGAGGGGTATTTTGCCGAACCTAAGCTATTCTCTGTCACTTGTCACTGCTTTCCTTTCAAGTAGAATTCAGACCAAATTCCATCTTATGTTTGCACAAACATAAAGTATTTTACCGTGAACTGCATTTGGAGATAAGCGACACTGATTTCCACCAAGAGTAACCGTTAGTCACAGTTTTCACACATAACACTACCATATCCCCGAAAGTTTATGTTATTGACCTTACATTGAATCGCACTCACAAAAGTTAGATCAAATCAGTACCAACAGAGTTAATCTGACTTCTGATACTATTCTAGTCAATCTTTCTTTAACATTTTAAGCATTTTTCAAAAATATTACATAATGACCCAACGTACAAATGTTTCTTTTATATATTATTGACATACATGAGCCAAAGCGCGAACCCACTAGCCAAAGAGAGACTTGTTACATTAAAATTTACATGCCATCGCCTTCTATTCACGTTAACAATTGTACATCTGGCCACGAATTTTTCATAGACATTGGTTTTTATACTTGTCTCATTTTCAAGCTGGCCTCCCTTGAGGACAGACACTCGACTTCAACGAAGTAGTAAAAAAGTTAGACCTAATCTAACCCTATCTTACAACTGCCCAAAGTAGTAATATTCAAATGGTATGACTGAATGATTTAAAGAACCACTGTACTATCCAAGAAGCCTCAATACTACACTTTTTTCTGGTAATTTTGGACGAAACGAGAAGCTAATATCCCGAAGGGGAGCAAATCTGCGTGGAAGTCACTTTCCCTTATGGTCACCATTGACACTGGTATTCCCTCCAGAACAACAAAAAATCCCCAATCAATAAAACTAATGTACGATACAGTACAGTGTGCTCTGCTTTATCTACAGTATGTTGTTTTCTTTGTCAATGTCATACTGGAGCTCTTAACACCCATTATTATTACTACTATTGTTTAATACAGTGATCATCATTATTATTATTATTATATTATTATATACAAACTTTTTTACAGGATGTATCTACAATCATATTATATATACACTATGTACAGATATATTCTGTTATCACAGATGTCCTGCTCTGAAAACCAACCAAAAAAACAGTTATTTATCAGTTCAAAATTGCTAAAAATCAAAAAGAAAACTAAAGAGCTTTGATTGACAGAAGAAACTAAAATAAGCTGTTTAAAAATAATAATAATGATAATAATGATAATAATAATAATAATACTCTCTCTCGCCCCCCGCCCCCCCTCTCTCTCTCTCTCTCACACACACACACACACTCTCTCTCTCTCCCTCTCAATCTCTATCAAGATTATTATTATCATTGGCATTATTATTTTTCGCGTAATTATAGTTATACGGGTTACAACCCACGAGAAAGTATGCAATTCTTTAATAAATGGATGATGTTCTGAGGAAAAAGAAAACTCGAAGATTAAAATTAAATTCACAAGGTAAAGGTTTGTACAACACAGAATACTGAGGTAGACCTAAGCTTCTCCCCCGGTTGGATGCAAAATCACATTCCAATCCTGTCGAATAGTGAGTGACGTGATTGTTAAATTAAGACCAGTACGTGTGTTAACAAAATAAGATGTATATTTGAGACCGGGGGGAGGGGGGCTGATGAGTGAAATCGACGTAAATTGAAACTGTGTAGCTATAAGGTAGGAGTTGAAGTTTCAAAGTACCAATTAAGCTTATAAGCAGTTAGAATGTTAAAGAATTCTCTCTTCTTTTTTCTCGTCCACTCTTCATCCTTTGAGTAGGACCAGCTGCTTTGACCATCCTCCTCTAACCTTGTTGTGTCCTTCTCTTGTAGAAAAGCGTTCTGTCTCTTCTTTTTCAAACTAAAAGAGAAACAAGGTTCCTGGTGTACTCTACTGTGTCTAACCCTAATGACTAAACTTTGACAAAAAGAAAGTTATCTTTTTTATGATTCGATTTCATTGTTTTTTCTTCCACAAGAAAGCATTCTCTCTAAGTATCTAGACACAAAGAAAACCTTCTTCAAATGAAGTTGGAATTTGTTTCCAATTTTACGTGTTTCATTTCCCAGTTTCAAGTTGTTTGTTTTTAAAGATATTACAACACTGGTTTAATTAAAAATGCATTTACTGAAATTATTTTTTTCATTCTTTGATGATAACAATTAATTTATCATATTTTATGTAGTTAGCACTGTAAGTAAAACCATAATGCCTTTCAAACCCACATTTGACTATTGAAAATTCATTCGATTGCTTTGTGCTTATTATTTTGGTCACTGAATTAAAAATCCATTGTTTACAAAACGTTGCCACCAACGCCAGACTTTGTTTTTCTCAAAAAGCAACCTGTTACTAAGAAATATACCAGCCTGCCAATTAGTTATGTCGTGGTAATAAGGAAAAAGCAGAAAGAACTTGAAGGCGACAAATCAATCTACAATTATCTTTCGATATTTAACTGTTGAACAAAATACGTTAAGGTCGCTTCCTTGTCTCCGCCTTTTCACTTAAATTCAAGAAATCAGTTTCTAAATCCATTTCAAAGAAAAATATAATCAATAAACTATTAAAAAACAAATCTAAAAAACACCATATCTGTAAGAAATCCAGAACACCTTATACCTATTACAAGTCCAGAAAACCCATTACCTACCAACAACAAATTCTGAAAACCCATTAACTATGATAATTCCAAAAATCTTATACCTATAGAAAAGGTGCATTTTACAATATTTTCTTCAAACCACCCACT
>RDPX01000015.1:1912311-1926449 GCA_003991215.1 Morbakka virulenta
CTCTCTCTTTCTCTCTTTTTCTCTCTCTTTCTCTCTCTTTCTCTCTCTTTCTCTCTCTTTCTCTCTCTTTCTCTCTCTTTCTCTCTCTTTCTCTCTCTTTCTCTCTCTTTCTCTCTCTTTCTCTCTCTTTCTCTCTCTCTCCTTCTTGTTCTATCTTACACTTCACTGTACAAAATATATCAATCATGAGTTTTTAATCATCATTATCATCATCATCATCATCACCATCATCATCATCATCATCATCATCGTCGGGTTATCTGACTGCTAGCCAAGTGTCCCATGACTTTTTTCACTCCTCTCGGCATTCTGCTTTTCTCTTCATCTCTGCATAGGTCACTCTATTCTTCATGTTATCCAACATCATCATCCTCTTCCTTCCTCTAGATTTTTTCCCTTCCATTCTACCTCCCAGGACTGTTCGTAGCAAGCAGTCATACCCTAGAATATGGCCAATCCATCGTTTCTTTCTCTTTCTGATCACTTCCAGTATCCGAGGGGTTTCATTTACTTGTCTGAGGACTTTCATGTTTCTTAGTTTGTCGGTCAAATTACTCTCTCCATTCTTCTTCACACCCACATTTCAAATTCCTGCAACCTTTCAATCACTGTTTTCTTCAGGGTCCAGGTTTCAGATACATACACATCATAACACTTCACACTGGGGTCTTCACCAATTTCTTTTTCAAGTCCTTCCCACCATTGAGCACTGATTTCAATGGGTTGAATGTGTATTTGGCCATTCTTATTAATAATTTTTACTTAGAAAGGTAATATCTGGCTCACATTATGATTTTATCTGTTCATTGTGACTAGGGCAACATTTGCACGGTTTTCATGGTAATCATTGTTTATTTAATCTTTGGTTGAAACCCACTTTCAAAGACACTGTACTACACACTTAAACTTTTCTTAAACCACACTACACAATACTAAACTACACTATACTGTACTAGACTACATCATATTATCTTTCACCATACTTTATTTTAGTATAGTTCTTTATCTTTGGTCAAAAGCAGAAACGAGCTTTTTAGTTGGTTAGTCAAATACTAGTTCCAGGCCCCTGTCAGCTTCAGTTTCCCTTTTCATTTTTTGCTTGGTTTCTGGCTCTAGACCAACCAATACTTTAATTTTCGTTTGAGTGAGGACCTTCCGTGAGATCTTTTTCTGCTCATAATAAAATTTTGTTGTTTTCTGTCCTTATTTTTAAGTCTATGAAGTGATAATGGTTCCACTGCTTACTTGGGTTTCTACCCGATCTAGAAACAAGTAGGGTCCTATTTTCTTCTTTCTTATCGTATTTTCCAGCTATGATATTAGATGATATCTGCCTTGTTCAATATATTCAATTTGAGTCTTTATTTTTCCCCAGACCTGTCGCTTTTGTGACTTTTGGTATAATGTCGATCCACCTTATACTTTGTATTCCCTTGGTCTGGGGCCCCTTACTCCCATCTACTATGTCTCTTTCACTTTGTTATGCTCATCCATACTTAGACTCATCTCATTCGTGATTGTCTTACTTTCACACTAATGTTTTCCACTTCAGGTGTAGCAGAGATATACATGCTCCAGTGGTCACTGGCAGTGACCAGAGGGGAAGGAGATGATCAGAGAAGTCATTGGGGCTGGAGAGATTCCAAGAAAGTTGCATGAGATCAAGTTGAGGTGGTTTTGGTATGTGGAGAGGAGAGACAAATAGTATGCTGAAAGAAGAGTTTTGGGGAGAGGGTACCAAGTACGAGGCGAAGAGCCTCGAAAAGAAGATAGTATGATTGTGTAAAGGAAGATATGTGAGCAAATTAGGTGAACTCGACGACGCATTAAATAGTTTCCTGTGGAGAAGGAAGATTCGCTGCAGGGACACCTGAACAGGAAGCAGCCAAAAGTGAAAGAGCTTTTTACATCAAGTTGTTTTCTTGCTTTTTTTTAATTTCTCCTTGTTCACTATTTTAATCCTTCTGTACTAAACTATACTTTTTTGTAACATGATTTATTCAAGTATATCATCCAATGTCATACTTTATTAAATTACACTACACTAAATAATACTAGATTATACTATAGGGAAGTAGGCTAAGCTGCAGTGTATATTGCTGTCTGAAGTAGGTAAAAAGTATTTGCGGAACTCTTGGATACAATCTACAGCTTTTCTACATAATAAGTCCGAAAACATATATAACAAAACGCATACATTAAAAAAACTAAAATTTCATGAATAACTTTTCCGATGATTCCATTAGTTGACGAGAGTTTGCATAAAGAATGGCAGCATCTCTCTGTCTAGGATTGCAATTGTTTTTATACTCCACCACACAATAATAAAATGAAACAAGTTTCTTGGTCTACACAGATAAGACCATGAAAACAAGGGGAATCGGGCGCTCGTATCCACTTACAGTCAGTATGGACTACAAATGGAGTAGCAATATCCCAATATAAAATCCAAATATGAAATGGTTATTTCTTTAAAGAACATGTCCATAATTGCCTTTTATGGTCTTGTAATGAGCTGCTTAAAAATACAGACGTCAGTTTGATTGAATTAAGTAACTTGCGGTTTATGTTTGCGTCTTGCTTTCTGTAAATTTTCTCATTAGATCTTGTAATTTCCCAGTTGATGCGGTATCATTAAAGTCGATCGGAATGTTAGTTAGAATTGGTAGGCAGGCGTAAAATACTCTACCAGTAATGCAACTAACCAATGATTTCATAACTTGATGAATAATTTAACTGACTTTCTTTTAAAAATTTAGCAGTCTTTCTACACTTTTAGAATATTGAGCATATGTTTTCAAACACCTACAAGGATTTACTGTACAAAAATATGTTATTGTAAAATGAAGCATTTTGATTTCTTTATTTTAACACTCATTTTTCTTAATGTACAAACACACCATGTCAGAAATTCAGCAAAAGGTTTAGAAATGGTGAAAATTCGATGAGTGTTTTCTTGGCTTCGAAGGAACCTTCTTGGTATCTACAGGCAAGCACAACACACGAACACGTACACAAATTTTCATATGCAGTATATATATACAAACAAATGAATACGAAATGTCATCATCAACAGTGCTCTATCACATCGAAACGTAGTAGCTATCATATAATAAAACATGCGAGAAAAAAACCTCTAACTTTACAGTACTCAGAGTTTTTCTTACTCTTAAAGATAGAAAGATAGAAAGATAGAAAGATAGAAAGATAGAAAGATAGAAAGATAGAAAGATAGAAAGATAGAAAGATAGAAAGATAGAAAGATAGAAAGATAGAAAGATAGAAAGATAGAAAGATAGAAAGATAGAAAGATAGAAAGATAGAAAGATAGAAAGATAGAAAGATAGAAAGATAGAAAGATAGAAAGATAGAAAGATAGAAAGATAGAAAGATAGAAAGATAGAAAGATAGAAAGATAGAAAGATAGAAAGATAGAAAGATAGAAAGATAGAAAGATAGAAAGATAGAAAGATAGAAAGATAGAAAGATAGAAAGATAGAAAGATAGAAAGATAGAAAGATAGAAAGATAGAAAGATAGAAAGATAGAAAGATAGAAAGATAGAAAGATAGAAAGATAGAAAGATAGAAAGATAGAAAGATAGAAAGATAGAAAGATAGAAAGATAGAAAGATAGAAAGATAGATGGATAGATGGATAGATGGATAGATGGATAAATAGCTTTTATTGACCAGGTTGCTCAAACCAAGCCCAATATCTTTATGTTTCAATGAATTATTCTCTATCCTTATCAAGTGCTTTTTGCTTTTTTACAAAGCACATTAAAAGAAACTTGCTTTTGACAAAAAACACAGAAATTATAGGTAGTCTTAATTGACACTGCTTTCCCCTCCCTATTGCCACAAGCGCTTTTTTGAAAGCAATAAACATAGTCTTGACAAGAGATATTAGTGTGAGGGCCATTATTGTAATTAAAATTTGAATTCAACTAATTCATATAATAATTTATGTAATAAGTCAGTAGATCATAGCGATATCAGATGTCTTCAATTACACTGGAACCTATTAACGAAAAAGGAGACCAATTACTAATGCTCCTCCCTTTTGTTTTAAATTTCAATGACAGTTGTATGTCGCTTATGAAGAGACTCGTTAAATTTAATATCTAATTCCATTTAATATTTTTACGAGTCCTTTATGAAGCCATCAATATAATATTCAAAATAGAGGCGAGAAAACCAAAACCAGTTAGAATACAAAATGTCTCGGTTTGAACCTCCTAAATTGAGAAAACGACGCCAGGTCAATATTAACAGCTTAAAATGGCCGTTCGTCTTTTTGAGTTACTCTGCACTCTGGACTGGTTGTTAACATTTAGTTGACAAGGGATGTTTGGTGAACAGCAGGAAGATTTTGTTTGAAAAGCTGAAGAAATTAAAAGAAGTATAATTTCTGTTTTTATCTCAAAGAGGGATCGAGATATCAAGAGAGTGTGCAACAGTCAAAATAGTACATCAAACCTCGGCGCTTTAATTTCTGCCTATACAATAACTATGCATCATTTGCCAGCAGAACTAGTCATTATATTTCTTTTTATTTAATAAAAAACTTTGGGTATAGACAAAACAAATTCCTCCAATATTTATTGTTACTTAACCTAACGCCTGTCATGATCAACCCTTTTATCACCAAAATTACCAAGCTATGTTTGAATATTTTCTTATTTTTCTTAAACGTTTTTATTAAATACTTCCTTCCTAACGTATTTAGTGTCCAGCTTACCACAGGATCGATTAATACTTAATATTTAACTTTTCTGGACCTTAAAAAAAATAAATAAATATATATATATAAATATGAAGAAAGAAGAAGGTATATATATATATATATATATATTTATATATATATATATATTTATCAATAATTCAATAATATAAAAAAATTCTTCCTCAGCCGCTATTCGTGCCACTGTAGGAAGATGACCTTGACAAAATCTTCCATTTTTGTTTATCTTGTGCCTTTTCTTGTCCCTGTCAAATTTTTCAAAATTGTCTTTCCAACGCTGGCTCTAATCCACTGGTTTTGTCTCCACTCTGTGGCTTTCTTTCCCTATCTATTTTCATCCCTCCTACCCACGTGTCCATCCTATTGCCACTTCATTCTTATCACTCCCTAATGTTTTCAACTTTTGTGATTTTTTCTGATGGTTTCTTTCCTTGTCTTTTCTGGTGTTGTTTAGCATAAATCTACCTATGCTTCTTTGAACAATATAGAATTTTTGGCTTCTGAATATTGGGGAGTAGCCAAGTCTCACAACCGTATGGCATTGCTGGGAGGATGATGTCATTTCTGATCTTCCTTTTTTAACACATTGCTCTTTCATGTTTTCTTTAGAAATGTGGAGTATCTACCAAATCTTTGCCATCCAGTTATTATTCTTCTGTTGAATTTTCTTGCTACTTTATTTCATGTTGTGATAATTCGACCTTAATAAATATATTCACATCTTCAATGACTCGTTATCTACCATTACTTCTATTCTTTGAGTTGTTTTAGCTGCCTTGTATTTCATGATCTTTGTCTACTTCTTGTTCATTTTATTCCATTTTTCGCTCTTCATCCTTTAGTTAACTTAACATTACGCTCAGTTCTTGTTGGGCAAGGAATAGGATTATGATGTCATCGGCAAATCCTAGCTTGTTCAAGTTTTCTACATTAATATTTAAGCACCTGGTACCAAAGTTCTTTCGTTTCAAGATTTCTTCCAATACACCAATAAAAAGGTTTGGTGATAAAGGGGGACTCCGCCTGAAACCTTGTTTCAATTCTAATCTTCTCACCAATTTGACCTGTTTTGAGTTGGACTGTTCTTCTCATACATGTGTTTATCGGAACATTGATGTAGATTCTAGAACCATTTCCCTTGGAATTTCATTAAATACTGAATCATGGTTGATGTCATTGAAGGAGTTTTATTAGTCCACGAATGCCTTGTACACAAGTATTCTGTACTCGTTGGTCTTCTTTATTGTTGGTAGATGGTGCATCGTGAAATATCCTTTCCCTAGGAGGCTTGTTATAGAAGCTTACTTGTTCATTTTTCTTTTACAAAGCTAGAAGACATGGCTTAGAAGGCTAATTGGTCTATAATTTCCCAGGTCTTGTTGCCTTCCTTCTGGTAGATTAGGGTGACATGTTCTGTTATAATTGTGTCAAGTTAAGCAGTTTGCAAAGTCTCTTGTTAATGCATTTTCTTTCTAATTTTAACAGTTCCACCACGATTCCATCCTCAGCAAAGGTCTTTCCTTTTTTCTTATTTGTTTAGTGCGCCTCTCGATTTCACTCTCAAAGATTGGTGAGACGTTTTTACTGGGTACTGAGTTCAACATGGTTATACTACTGCTGTCTTTGACATATAATCCTTGACAAAATTTCGAAGATATTTCCACTTACCAAATCTTGGTCTGTTGTCAATGATCCATCTGATCGGCATAGTGTAGATTTGAGTTTTTCAAATCCTTTTAGTGTGTTTACCACATTCTTCGGGCTCCTTCCTTGTCCTATGGTCTTTTGTACTAGTTTTGTATTATATTTTCTAATATTTTCCTTCATTTTTTTCTTCTGGTCTTAAACAGCTCTGTGTATTCAATTCTCTCTCTTTGTATGCTTTGGTAACCAAATTTCATGTTTCTTGAAGTATTTTGCGTCTTGCTCTTTTCAGTTTACTGTCTTCTTGCTTGCTTTCTTTCTTTCTCTAAAACCTGGTACGTAGATGCATTGATGACGTCCGTTGTGATCTCACCGTAGGTGTTAAGATTTGGTTCAGCTGAAACGTCAAACCTATTTCTCAGTCCCATAAAGAAGTTTTCTCCTTTTGAAAGCATATTATTGATGTGGGCTCGTCAGGAGCCTGTGGTCTCTGCCGATACTGATTGTGTTGATGACTTCTGTGTTTTGAATAATTTGAGTCTTGTTTGTCAAGATGAAGGAACTGATTCTCCAAGTCCTCTTTGCGTAATCATGCTTTTCACAAATTGTGCTTGTTATTCCGAAATTTGTGGGTTTCTGCAAATTGGGCTTGGCCTTGTTCCCCCAAAATAACGATATATATATATGTAACATAAGGTAAAACACGAAAAACAAGAACTATGATTGCAACTAATAGTTTCATGATATTTCGATCACCAGGCAGATGATCGAAATATTGTGCCTAATGATCGAAATATCATGAAACTATTAGCTGAAACTATTATTTTTCGTGTTTTACCTTACGTATATTGCTCTGCTATATGCATTGAGCTTTTTTTTTATACGAACACACAAGATTACACAAAAATATATATATATGTAACATATACATTTACATGTTACGTACATGCATTGATGTTTACACCCTATTTCTATCTATCTATCTATCTATCTCTCTCTCTCTCTCTCTCTATATATATATATATATATATATNAAGAACTATGATTGCAACTAATAGTTTCATGATATTTCGATCACCAGGCAGATGATCGAAATATTGTGCCTAATGATCGAAATATCATGAAACTATTAGCTGAAACTATTATTTTTCGTGTTTTACCTTACGTATATTGCTCTGCTATATGCATTGAGCTTTTTTTTTATACGAACACACAAGATTACACAAAAATATATATATATATGTAACATATACATTTACATGTTACGTACATGCATTGATGTTTACACCCTATTTCTATCTATCTATCTATCTATATATATATATATATATATATATATATATATATATGGGGTGTAAACAAATATCTGTCGTTATTTTTGTGTTTCTTTACTGTTTTAATTATATCTCTGCAGTGGTTCAATGTATTTAATTATACTTACTGGCAAATATAAAAGTACTAGATTACTAACTAGCGTGCTTGCATGATTACGTAGTTATTTGCTGTTCTTTTAATACCTAGATCTTTGATTATTCTGCTGGTATTTTTGACTCTAGCTTACCTGCTGAGACGATCATACAACTGAGTTTTTAGATATCGATAGAATCTTCATGTCATCTGCTTCCATATCTTACCGTGCCTTTGGTGGGCGTGAGTCTTTAATAAAAGAAGTTTTGGAAATGATAAACTAACTACTCAGACAAGTTGAGTTAACTGCTTGTATACCGTGATTTTTAATTGAATCTAGAAAGTACTGTACTTCTCTCTACTTTCGCTGTCAAAGTCTTCAGAAGAAAAAAAATTACAGTATATTGATTGTCAAAAAGTATTCTGGAAGGTTGTATAATGGTTTATATAATCATATCGTTCTACCTTCTGAGAACATGTTTGCTGCCCACACTTAAAAATTCACTTTTCAGGATTATTTCAAACAGTGCAGCGCATTCAATTTTTCCGTGGAGAATACAACCATCTTTCAGTCTATTATTACCATGAAAGCTGAATTGCTGCTTTTACGAGAATCGCTAAGATCTTTGGAAATGGGAAAATAGTCATTGGAACAAGAGAACGAGTTCTGCATTGTTATATATCCAAAACATCAAGTACAGCAGTATAACCAACACTATATCAAAGGAGAGAAAGAAGAGACTTCAAGCGGTGGTAATGTAGGGGTTTCTATCGGCTGATGAAGATTTCTAGACAGAGAGAATAAGTAACAATCAAATCAAAAGTTACCGGAACGTCAGAATAGGATAAAGAGAATAGTTGCAGACAGCTCAGGTTTAGTGATGACATGGCAGAGAAGGGTGACGTGAAATACTTCAGGATAACAGAAAAGGTTAAAGTCAGCAAAGAAAGAAGATTCTTTTGAACTTGACCAATTTTAAGGATTGAAGAGGGTCTCTCAGATCCAGAGAATACCAGGTGTCTGAATTTGTTTGGGTCATGGAAAAGTAAAATGAATGGAAATTCTGCTCATCAAACACGAAATCGGATATGGCAATGAAAGAAGTAGTACGGCTTCTATTAGACGCTTTAACTTTACTTTTGTTTGAGAATTGAAAAGCATTTAGTGATTTCTCTAAGTCGGGTCCCAATCTGTGTTGCTATCAATAAATCGCATGTGCTAAGAAGTAATGGTTTCATATTTCTGTTTCAGAATGAAGTGCTTCTTCTTTTATTCCACCATACTCACCACTCCAAATGCAGATAATATGGAAAACATAACCTTGCTTATTCTTGAGCCTTTTGTTTTCCTTCCGTCCTTTTGTTTCTTTTCGGACCATTCCATTGGTCAATTTTCATACAATATGATACCCAGACCCTTCTTTAATTTGTATTTTATTGTAGCCCCGTTGCGCTGATTCTTGAAGAGGAAAACCCTGCTGACCGAGAAATAATGTCTCGTGTCTTCCTGTCCCAAGGGTTGCTTAAAGGTGAGGCAGTTGTTATCTAAGATCTTTCACTGTTATTTATGACAGAATAATTTTGAGATACTTTATTCACGGTTAATCGTTATTACAGATATTATGTATGTTTATTGCATGCAAGTGATCATTAAGTCTAAATACTGGCCGGGAGTTTTCTACTACCCTCACGAAAGAGCACTTTTGTCACAAAAACATCAAAGAAACCACTAGGTAGGGATTAAGCGTATTTCAAAGAAGACAAATAGGGTATTTATTTTTAACAGCGTCGGTGAATATGATGAATACAAAATGAGAAATATTAGGATAAAAGTAATTTATATTCCCATTCATCACCAGTGGGTAATTTCCCCTCTCTATGTGATTTTTATAAACTTCTGTTATTTCTTGTTAATAAAAGTTTCCTCCTATGAGTCTTGCATAACACTCTTTGTTCATTGGCTTTTTACTTGGCGAATGAAAAAATCACAAGAAAATGACACTCAAAATATAGCAAAATGTCTTAGTTTAACTCAAGAATTACTTTAATAATCACTCATACTTTTTTTTTTGCATTTTTTTTTCTTTTCTACATTATATTGAGTTTTTTCCCATCGTTATTTTTTATTATATTTGATATCGTTAGTTTTATAATTACTGTTTTGTAGAAAAGTGGAAAATATGTTTCCACCGAAGTGGATTATGAATCAGTGCCTGTGGCTACCATGACCACATGTTCTACCGCCTGAGTGAGCTATAGGCACACGTCCTTCACCACATCATTTTTTTTGTCAATCATAAGGACCAACGTACTAAAGTGAAAGACATGACTGCAAAAATGATCTGGTCAAAAACAGGCGCCGAAAGCTTAAGTGGTAGAGAACGTGGCCACAATAGCCATAGCTACTGGTACGAATCAACTTAAATATTTTTTTCACTTTTCTACAATACAAATCCTTATTGATCAAATTAATAATATATATCATAAGTTTGCAATTGATCAAATTGATAATACATATTTTAGCAAATTGTCGTTGGAGCTATTCCAAATCATATAAAATGGTCGTAGTATCAAACTAAAATTATAACAAGTTGTATCGATACCTTCACAAGATATGACTGAATGATGTTTTAGCAAATCAAAATACTGCCCTTTCAGGGTGGTTGTGACATATTTTGAAAATACATAGGCCTTGTCTCTTTTATAAAATTAGATATAATAATAATACAAAATAGAGAAGACTTCGAATTTTAAACAAGTGAAAAATATGTTTGCAGCGACCTGGGTTCGAGCAGCGCCTATGGGTGATCACAGTCACATGTCCTACCACCTATGGGCACACGTCCTTCACCACATCATTTTTTTGTCACTCATAAGGAACAACGTTCTTAAGTTAAAAACATGATTGAAAAAATTATTTGGTGAAAAACACGCGTCGAAAGGTCAAGTGGTAGAGCACATGGGATAACAATATTTTGTCTACCTATTTCTGATTTCTTAAATGTGTCTAAGAAGATTTGACAGTGTATCTTGAAGGTTTTCGTTCCTACTAAAGGACGAAAAAGAGCTTCAGTTTGAAGAACCTTTATATCAGGGTGATGGGATATCCTTTTTTCATAAATTGATGAAAGCATATTGTTGATGTGCAAAATTTTCCTGTGCCAATTTAAACAAAAACCGTATGCGATTTTGAGCAGTATTTGTGCTTTTCTTTGGCTCCAAAAAACGTGAACCTGTTAACCAGGGAAATTTGTTTGAGAATTTTTGAGGAGACGTTTGTGACCTGTAACCAAGTTGTTTGGTTAACAAAGGACTTTGCATGTCTCTAATAGTCTGACAAGTAGGTACAAATATGTCTGATCCGCATGAAGGGTGACTTGGGGAGTAGCTTTAAGAGAAATAGAGGTGATCTGAAAGGCTATGAAAAAAGTTGTGGACTTGGTGGGTTTACTGTATAGGTCTGTTGTTAGTGTAGCATTTTAAAATTTAACCTTAATGACTACAAAAGTAACATGATGATTTGAATAGCCAGATATAAAAAGCTGATGGTGGGTTTTCTAGCCGAATTCTGGCTAAGGATATTGCAAATGTATTAAAGTTGATTAAATGGTTCCTGGTCACTTTGCCAAATAAAGAAAATAACGTCCATGAAGAGGAGTTACAAGTGAAGAATTTTGTTAAATTTGAACTTGTTGGCGGAGACTTGTGATTCTTCTTATTTCGTCATGAATAAGTCGGGAAGAGTGACTGCCAATGGTGTACACGTTGGCGTTCCTTTGATTTGGTGGCAAAATCGAAATCCAAAGCAAAGAGTTGCTATAGAGTTACGTGACCTCGTGCACGTGATCTCTCTTCCATGTCTCGCTTTCATGTTTGAGACACAGAATTAGTTGTCGTCATAGAGAGAAGATGTGTTCTCTGAACCCACACATAAGTAAGAAAGATATAGTAACCCTATATATATATTATATATCCAGACTGATACATTTTGAAAAGAACAAAAATAGCTAGTGAAAGAAGTTAATCAGAACGGAAGAACAGTTTTTCTTCTTCAATAGCTGGATAGAAAAATCTGCTCCTTTCTCTTGATCGATATTTGGGTACAAACTCTCGACGCCAATTGTCACTAAAGAGGTAGAAGTAAGGAAAAGGTCATTGGATTGATGACAATTTTTTTTCAGTTTAACGTCATCACCCCACCCCACTCCACCCCAGTAATCGGGGCTGAGCCAGTGCCCTTCAGAGGGACTTTGTTCTGGCAGTGAGGAATTTCTTGTCGGGTGTCCTTCCTGGTGCCAACCAATGGTCTTTTTTTGTAAAGTTTTAAATTCTTTTCGCCCGCTCGGGTAATCGAACCCGGAACTCTTGTTTATGGTTGCAACTGCACTGATCATTAAGCCATGGCTCCTCGGATTGATGACAAAGTCTTGTTTAGAAAATGCGTTGTGTCCTTAAAAAAGGAAGTGGATTTTTATTTTCGCAATAGCTTGTAAATAAGAATCAATAGACTAAGGAATGCAGAAGGTACAACTTTTATTTTCATTGGCAATGTGTCTGAGATGTGGACAATCAGAATATTGTTTGTGGATCTTTTGAAGGCCAAAACACGGTGTTCTTTGCCCATGCTTAAAATGATGCGATTGAGATTGGGTAATCAATTTATAATCTAAAATCTTATCAGTAGTATTGTTTATTATTATTCTATAGTTAGGATTAGGATCTTGTAATAGCTCTTCATAATAAGCATTACCTTTTACATGCGGTACAGTATTGTAGTTGATTGTATCCTCTACAACAATCAACAATAACCAAGCCTTTGTTTGCTGGCTTGATCACAGTAAAATTATTTTGGAAGAAGAAACAAAGTGCTGCTTTTCTTTATCAGTTATTTTCTTTATAAGTTATTTCAGTTTATTTTATTTTATTTTGAAAAGTGATGTTAACGCCAGTTTTGAGTTTAATAAATTTTGTAAGCCCCACGCAACGATTCTCTTTCACGGACTTAGGGTACAGCAAGGGGTTTGGCAATTTTGTCCCCTTTTCAAGTTCTGGGGCATTTTCTTGGTCACGTTTTTTATCAAAAAGTGACTTAAAACCTCAAAAGGAGACAAAACGCAGTATGTATATATGTATGTATATATATATAGTTATATAAAATGATGGTGATGATTAGGGCAATGATGATGATGATGATGATGATGATGACAGGTACATCTTGACAGATGATTTCTGTCTTCATGTCTTCTCTTGTTGTTGTTGGCACAGGCTTTCCTTCATGTTATCTTAGCTTTGCTGAAGACTCTGATTTTCAAGCAAATAGGCGTCATTTTCACTGGAATAATCTGAATGTATATACATATAGACGTATAGGCATATAGACATATTCTTAATTGCTGGTTAAGTCCTGTACTAAATCTTTACTGACCCAAGTAGGAGCGAAGAAGCCCGCCCATTGATAAAAACACATTTGACTTGTGATTTCTTATTCTTATATCTTTGTTCAGTGAAGTGGTACCAAAAATCTTACGACAAATATAACTTGAAACACAAAAAGTGTGTTGCTGTTTTAAAAGGTTTAAGAGGAATATTGATCCTAGATTGTATATTGTAACAGGAAAGAAATGTACCTTCTAAAGCCCAGTTGGTGGCGGAGACGGAAATGAAATCCATTGGCACTTTTTTGAATTCAATTCAATTTAACATTAATTTCCCTCAAGTTTTTCTTTGTGCTGTCATTGCTCTTCCACTGCTCTTCAACTGCTCTTCTTAAAGCCGAGATTGAGGTTAAATAAAAATTGGGGTCATTTGCTCCTTTTTGTAAGGCTTTTACCAAAGCTATATACTAACCAAATATTTAAATAAGCCAACCAAGACAATTTGCAATTTGTTTCCATTGAAACAGTATTTTATTTGTAAATTATTGCCAAAAATCAATATTGGAGTTATTCCTGTATAGCCTCTGTTGTCAAAAGTTTCAAAAGCATAATGGGCTCATATTTCTCTACATTTCTTATTTCATCTCGCGCTGGGCTCAGAAGCCCTTCAGAGGGACTTGGTTTTGTCAGTGAGAATTTTTCTTGGCCGGATGCCCTTCCTGACGCCAACCATTGGCATTTTCTTGTTTAAAGTTCCATAGTCTTTTTCCCGCTCGGGGAATCTAAACTGTAACCTCTTGGTTACGGTGCAACTGCACTAACCATTAACTCACGCCTCCTCAATGTTTTGGGTTTAAAGTCATTTTCCTCAGTAACTGGGTTCAGAAGCCCATCAGAGGGACTTGGTTTTGGTAGTGTTAATTTTCTTGGCCGGATGCCTTTTACGGTGCAACTGCACTAACCATTAA